>JANBQQ010000008.1:99887-135023 GCA_027577275.1 Coemansia sp. RSA 988 | reverse complement strand
ATATGACATGTGCACACTAGTTTGCAAGGAACAAGCGGCACACTATAAATAGGATCGTGTGTACAAGCAACAAATTTTTTTTAGTTTCTTTACTATAAGATAAATTCCTAAAACCCTCAAGCCCTTTACCACACGAAAGATTAATTAAACACATCTTTTAGGTAAGCCAACTGCCTTCAGATGAGCTACATCTTTTTTTTTGCTATTACTATATCAACTCAAAAATAAGTAACTCCACAAAACTTTTTGTTTGATGATACTAACATTTTGTTGTGCTGTGATTTTTTTGGGTGTTGGGCTGGGTTTTGGGTGGGGCTTTTTTTGTTTGCCAATGTTGCGTCCAAGAATGCGGGCGCGTTGGAAAATACCACTAGTGAGCCTGAACCAGCTCAGGGAGCCAAACCGACCCTGGTGACTGAGCCGGAGGAGGTTTCTAAGCATCCCCTCCCACAGAAGTGCCTGCAAACGGCTAAGCAAGCTCGGGTTGCTATGCTCTACCGTCACGACCTCCGACAGCTGGTGAAGGAAATGAGAGCTATATAAGGAAGCTTCTTCCGACAAGGGAAAATAGCTTCCCTAGATATTTTATTGCTTCATTTTTCTAATTAGGAACTACTCAAAGCTAACACTCCTAGTACTCTTAATACCAACTCAATGTGTGTCTGCCAGACACATGCCAATGGTACAACAGTGCACACACTACTGCTGCAAGATGGAAGAGGGCGGCACATTATGGCGTTGTCTAGATATTGTAAGTGTGATGCCAGAAAACGCGGCTGAAGGTAATCCAAGATGGTAAATATCTTTATGCCTTTGAGAAAAACTATGGCCAAGTTGGCCGCTGGTCTCCTTGTTAAATAGTGAGGAATCCTGTCCAATACAAATCCTGAGTGTTCTTGGGAAAGTAGTCCTATGTCTCATGGTCACACTTCTACTATTGAAAGGATATTTGCATCACCTTACGTGAGCATTCTTAAATTGAAAACTTGGCCGAAGGCCGTCCACTCAGTGGGGGTAGTTGCCCCACATCCCTGAGGTCCCTGCGCCTTAGGGAAACATCTCCACTCAGAAACTTGGAGTGGAAGTGCACCTACTTGTGTGGTCCTGCGACATTGCCAGAAAATAAAGTGAGTCATTAGCTGAAACAAACAAAATTACTTATGGGGTAAAAGTAGCTTTCTTCTTTAAGAATTAAAATCACTCGGAGTATCCGCCTCCAGTCATCCTCACAGCTTCTGGGCAGCTGACCAATGGCTACAATAAAAAGGATTCCGACCCCGAAAGAGGCTTTGTAATAGCCAAATTATGGGGTAGCACAGACATACAAAGACAATGATTGCTGCCACAGTCAGCAGTGGACAATCCGAACGAAAAAAATTACACATATAAACTGCCAACTTCCCTTTGTTTCTCAATTACTTTTTCTATTATTCTTGCATCTTTTCTTTAACAGGATATTTAAGATAGAAATACAGAATTTACAATGTCTGACGAAACACCAATTAGAACTGCCGGGTTTCTATTTACAACTGACGGCACATGTGAGACATTAGTATTGGAAGGAAATATACGGCATCAATTGGTTAAAAAAGAATTGAAAGAGGAAAACCTATATTCAAATAAGCTTCTTATATACGGCAAGAACAAATCAGTAACAGTTGAAATAATAGATGATGGTGACAATTCGGGAATATCAGATGGTCAGAGTAGCGGTTTAGCAGAGCATGAAGAAGATCAAAATAGCACCTCTGCAGAGGCATCAGCTAAAAATGCTGCTTATTGGAAAATATTCCTATTCTTTGGACATCTTGACCCTACTGAAAAGAACCCCCGAATTTGCCGCAAGTTGGAAAGACTTGCTGAGAAAGAATTTAGTGAGAAATCAGATGAAACTACAGTTACGTCTGATGGTACAGTCCCAGATGATTGGGATATTGTCAGCAACCCTGCTAATGATGCAAATAGCAGCAAACTTGTTTTAAATGACGATGATGATATGGGAGACAGTGAATGGTACATATTAAACGCACCAGATGCCTCAAAAGTAAAAGTATTATCTGATTTTTCTACTGGTACAATTGATGAAATTAATGAATGCATTGCAAATATACAAAGTAAAGTATCAAGTGCCGATAGCTGGTCGTTTGAGAATAACAATAAACGATATAAAATTGTATCCATGAATGCATTAAAGGATTTGTTAGAATTTTACAATAACAGTTGGTTGGTTGTTGAGCCAACAGCATCTGTAGAGTGATTGCCTCTGTGCTTTGGCCTTTCTAGGATAGCACATGCAGACAGATTCGTCTCTTGCTTCTCTTAGCTTTTCCTGGCTTTAATACATTGTCATTAGTTTAACAATTAGCATCCAAATATTCTACTATCTTGACAGGTATATATAGTTTATATGCAATTATACCAATGATTGCTTTATGGAGATATTTGTTTCATGGGTGCAAAGGCGAGCGGAAAAACGGCATTAGCCTGACATCACAGAAACGTATCCAATTAGCTGGCACTGCATATGATATGTGTACACTCGTTGACAAAGAACAGGCAGCACATTATAAATATGTTTGTGCTCGCGAGCAATAGTCTTTTATATTGCTTCTTTAGTAAAAGCTAAATTCTAAAAACCCTTAAATACTTTACAAAATGAAAAACACGTAATAAACTCTTTAACTCTTTTTATTTTAGCTAACAACACATAGGAACAACATGCCGCTAAGCCGCTCGTTCTCAGCGGCTGATATTCCCAAAATAACCATTCAGGACATGGCGCCCAATAGTGCTGTACAACCTGTTGTGAAACTGGAAGACGAGCTGGAAGTGGCTCGTGTCATGGTTCCGAAGTACTCTGGTGACACTAAGGAGTTGCTGTTCAGCGAAACGTGGGCGGACATCTCTCTCGTTTCTTGCGGGATGCCTTGCGGTGCTGAGAGCGACTCAGGCCACTATCAACTTCTCCGGGAGTATCTGCCACTGAGAAGGAGCGGATTAATGCCATGTTGATTTGCTCTGAGCTGTTAGTTTGTACTAAAAAAAAAGTGAAAGGGTTTATTACTAGTTGTTTGTGTTGTAAAGTATTTATTTTTATAAAAGTTTATCTGTCACTAACAGCAATAGAAAAAGCTGTTGCTCGCGAGCACAAACATATTTATAATGTGCTGCCTGTTCTTTGTCAACGAGTGTACACATATCATATGCAGTGCCAGCTAATTGGATACGTTTCTGTGATGTCAGGCTAATGCTGGATTTCCAGCTGGCCTTCGCGCCCATGAAACATACGCTTGCTTACTCTACAACTGGTCAAAATTAACAATCATCTATGACGTTAGGATTATTTTTGATCAATACGCTCTGCAAAGTGCACTAAAATAAACAAAGCTTGATTGGTGGATTCGAAGCAATAAGGATTATCGATTCAATAGGAGCACACTCCGCGTTTACCCTGTCTGCTGCTTAGAAAACCGTTCCGTCTTCCGCAAGCTGCAGAAATTAGCTCTCCAGTAGAATATTCCTGGCCAGTAGAAATGCGTCAAGTTCTAATTTTTCTTGCACAAGGCGCATGTGACCAAGCACAGCATGCAGCTCGGTCGAGTTGAAGAAAAAACCCGTCAAGGCGGTATGCGCTTTTTTTTTCTTACCAAAATTAGCGTTTATTCTCCGCGCTCTCATCTTATCACTATAGATCAATGTTGAGCAAATAAAAGGAAGAGGTTCTCTCCCACCCATCGCATCCCACTCTTTTTCATATCCTAAATTAACTTTAGTATTATTGTAGTCTTTTATTAAGTCAATAGCTTCTAACACACCCTTTCCGAAACCTTACAGAAACCTCACAAATCTACGACAGCGATATAACTATGGCAAGCGATGAGTATGGAAGAAGCATCCTATTTTATCTTAATGGCAAACGCGTGCTAGTGGAGCAGCCAGATCTGGACATGACGTTACTACAGTACGTGCGCAGCACAGGGCTAACAGGTACCAAGCTAGGCTGCGGCGAGGGTGGGTGCGGAGCATGTACAGTGATGGTCTCGCGCTTCGATGTGGAACAGGATAAAGTTGTACACGCCTCCGTCAACGCATGTCTGTGTCCGTTGTATAGCATCGACGGAAAGCATGTCATAACAGTAGAGGGCCTGGGAAACACTACCAATCCGCACCCAGTACAGCAGCGGATTGCACTACTGCATGGCTCGCAATGTGGGTTCTGTACGCCAGGGTTTGTCATGTCCCTGTATACGCTGTTGCGCAACAACCCGAATCCGACAGAACGCGAGATCGAAGAGTGCTTTGACGGAAACCTGTGCAGATGCACGGGCTACCGCCCTATTCTCGATGCGGCAAAGACATTTTCCGAGCTCGCATGGAAGCGAGGAGCGGCGGTAATTGGCGAGGATGGCACAGCACATGTGATTCGTGACAATGACAATTCGGACGATAGTGGCTGCGGGTTGCAGGACTGCTGTCGCTTGCAGAAGTCGAATGGGAAGGTGAACAGCGACGTCAGGGCAAGCGAGTTTACGCTGCCCGAGCCAGCGGCTCCGCGGACAGGTACTATCGACGGGTGTTGTGGCAAGACAACAAGCGGCAGCTGTTGCAAGAGCCAGAACCAAGCAGAAGTGGAGAAGGCTGAGGTGATTGGGCAATTCAAGGCGTACGACCCAACGCAGGAGCTGATATTTCCACCGTTCCTGATTCGCTACGCCAAGGGCAATACTTCGGGCGATGAGCCGCAGCTCCGGGCGCTGGAGATCAGCAGCGGAGATGGGACGTCGTGGTGCCGCACGCTCTACCGGCCGCTGACGCTGGACGGTCTGCTAAAGGTGGTGGAAGCGCATCCGGACGCGAAGCTCGTGGCAGGCAACAGCGAGGTGGGCGTGGAGGTCAAATTCAAGCGAGCCAAATTCTCCGTACAAGTGTACGTCAACGACATCCCAGAGATGCGCGCGGTTCATAGCGATGCGGACGGGGTTACGTTTGGGGCAAACATTACGCTGGCACAATTCGGCAGCGCGCTGGATGCGCTGGTAGCGGAGCATGGCGAGCAGCGCACGCAGAGCCTTGCGGCGCTGCGTGAGAACCTGCGGTACTTTGCAGGCAACCAGATCCGCAATGTGGCAACAATTGCTGGCAATATTGCGACGGCGTCACCAATCTCGGATCTCAACCCAGTGTTTATGGCAAGCGGCGCAACGGTTACGCTGGTGTCGCGCGCGCACGGCCAGCGGAAGGTGCCAATGTGCGAGTTCTTCCTTGGGTATCGTCGCACGGCCATGCAGCGCAGCGAGGTGCTGCTTAGTGTGCATGTGCCGTTCAATCCTGAAGGCGAGGTGGTCCGGGCATTTAAGCAGGCCAAGCGCAAGGACGACGACATTGCAATTGTCACTTGTGGGCTGCGGGTGCGCGTGGATGCAGCGACGGGTGCAGTGCGCGACTCGGCATTTGCGTACGGTGGTATGGCGCCGACGACAGTTTTGGCAAAGGCCGCGATGAGCAGCGTGGATGGGAAGCAGTGGGGCGAGCGCACGGTGCTGGATACGATGCTTGCAGCGTGCCAGAACGAGCTACGGCTGGACTATGGCGTGCCGGGTGGCATGGCCGAGTACCGTGCGGCGCTGACGACCAGCTTCTTGTTTAAGTTCTGGGCTGTTTCGTGCCGCCAGCTGCAGATTGGCTGCGTCGAGGCGCGGCTGGCACACGAGCTGGAGGATGACGAGGAGCGACAGCTGTCGCGTGGGAAGCAGGAGTATGCGTCGGTAGTCGACCGCGCTATCGTCGGCAAGGGCATCACGCATCTGTCGGCGCTGAAGCAAGTGACGGGCGAGGCGCGGTATGTCGACGACATGCCAGCGCTCCAGGGCGAGCTGTACGTGGGGCTTGTAATGTCCGAGCGCGCCCACGCGCGCATTCTGGGGATTGACAGCCAGAAAGCGCTGGAGTTGCCGGGCGTACACCGCGTGCTGACAGCGAACGACGTGCCAGGACACAACGTGTGGAACATCTTCAAGGACGAGGAGATCCTGCCCAGCGCTGTGGTCCACCATATGGGCCAACCGCTTGCGCTGGTGGTTGCTGACACGCAGCGGCTGGCGCAGGAGGCTGCGCGGATGGTGCGCGTTGAGTATGAGGATCTGCCAGCAGTGCTGACAGTGCGCGACGCGGTGGAGAAGGAGTCGTGGTTCCCAGAGGTGCGCCAGCTGAAGAACGGCGACGTTGAGACGGCCTTTGCCCAGGCCGACTGCGTGCTCGAGGGCGAGTCGTATTGTGCGCCCCAGGAGCACTTCTACTTGGAACCCTTCGGCTCGATCGCGGTGCCCAAAGGCGAGGGCGGCGAATTCGACATCTACGCCAGCACTCAGAACCCCACCGAGACGCAAATGGTCTGTGCCGAGCTGCTGGGCGTCCCCGCCAGCCGCATCGTCTGCCACGTCAAGCGCATGGGTGGCGGGTTTGGCGGCAAGGAATCGCGTTCGGCGCTGATTGCCGCGTACACCGCGCTGGCAGCCTACCACACCAATCGTTCGGTGCGGATCATGCTTGATCGCGACGAGGATATGCAGATCACCGGCCAGCGCCATCCATTCTATGGCCGCTGGAAGGTCGGTGCTACGCGCGATGGGCGGCTCCTGGGCGTGCGCATGCGCATATATTCGAATGGCGGCTTTTCGCACGACTTGTCCATTGGCGTGCTGGAGCGCGCCGTGTCGCATCTCGACAACTGCTACCGCATTCCAGCCACCGACTTTGAGGGCCGCGTGTGCCGCACCAACACTCAGTCCAACACTGCCTTCCGCAGCTTCGGTGGCTGCCAAGGCATGCTGATGCTGGAGAACATGCTGTGCGAGCTGGCTGACCGTCTTGAGCTTCCTGTCGAGCTGCTGCGCGAGCGCAATATGTACCGTGTCGGTGACGTCACGCCTTTCTCGCAGCCGCTGGATACTGATTGGAATGTGCCGCGCATGTGGGCGCAGCTCAAGCAGAAGGCTAATTTCGATGCCCGCCGTGCCGAGGTTGATGCGTTTAATGCTGCGTCGCGCTACCGTAAGCGCGGCCTTGCGCTGCTGCCTACCAAGTTTGGCATTTCTTTTGGTGCCAAGCACCTTAATCAGGGCATGGCGCTGGTCCACGTATACATGGACGGTTCTGTGCTGGTGGCCCACGGCGGCACTGAGATGGGACAAGGCCTACACACCAAGATGGCCATGGTTGCTGCCGAGACGCTGGAGCTGCCGCTTGATGCCATTTTTATTAGCGAGACTGCTACCAACACTGCCGCTAATACTTCGCCTACTGCTGCATCTGCGTCGTCTGATCTCAACGGCTATGCTGTATACAATGCCTGTCGCGTGCTGGCCGATCGTCTGCGTCCATATCGTGAGAGTATGCAAGGGGAGTCCTTTGCAAAGATTGCACACACTGCGTACTTTGATCGCTGCAATCTTACTGCTGCTGGCCATTATGCCACACCTGACATTGGCTTCAACTGGCAGACCAACGAGGGTCTTCTGTACTTTTACTTCACGCAGGGCGTTGCAATGGCAGAGGTGGAACTTGACGCATTGACGGGTGCCCACACTACCCGCCGCGTGGATATTATTATGGACGTGGGCAAGTCGCTCAACAAAGCAATCGACATTGGGCAGATCGAGGGAGCCTTTGCGCAAGGCCAGGGATGGTCAACTACAGAGGAATTCTTGTATTTCCCACGCAATGGTCGTCTGTTTACTCAAGGCCCAGGTAACTACAAGATTCCCTCTGCCATGGACATTCCTCGCGACTTCCGTGTTGAGTTGCTGGAAGGTGCACCCAATGCCCTCAAGACTATCTTTTCATCCAAGGGCATTGGTGAGCCACCGCTGTTCCTCGGCTCTTCAGTGTTCTTTGCTTTGAGAGATGCAGTGTTGGCCGCACGCAAGCACTCGGCGCACCAGTCTCCTTTGCATTTTGAGCTTCCTGCCACTCCGGAAATTCTGCGACTGGCTTGCGAAGACGAGTTGGTTGAGCTCTCGCGCATCCCACACGAGCAGAAACTTGGTGTCATGCCTTTTGTAGTGCGCATTTAGCACATTTATTCCCTTTACAACTTGGTCAGGTGCTGCGCATGTATAACTACCACACAAGCCTCCCACATACACTGTCTTCTATTTTTTTCAGATACTCTTTTTATTTTTTGCTGGCAAAAAGTCATTTTATCGTCGATTTATCATAATTGGTGCATATTTGTTGAGAAAAACTTTTATTTTATACGGGACAAGCTGCGCTATGGGTATGATGAGTGCGCAGATAGCGCATGTGCAATATCTCGGTTTGGTGGCATTAACTACTCAGGTTAAAAAGTGGAACATCGATTATTTTTCCGAAAATGTTTTGAAATGGGCAGAGCACGTCGATTTAACCTGGACTACATTAACAGAAGATGAGAAAACAAATACACTTCGACATGCCACATATCTTTTACAAACCACTGCCGAATCACAGCAATTTCTTACCAGTCCCCTGATGAAATCCCAATTACCACTGCCTGGTAAAACCCAGCAAAATATCCTTAGCTATCTCATAAGCAATGAGCATTGCTCGCATGGACTAAGGATTTTTGCTATTCACCAATACTATGTAATTGTCGATAACAAATCAATTGGAGCAGCAGTGAGCAAAATATTTGATGCAGCAAGCGAGTGCTACAATATGGAGAAACTAGCTACTTTACTTGGCCATGAGATAGAGGATGGATTGGATGTTGTTCCCGAGAAACGTAAGGAGCAGGTGAGGGCATATATTCGTATGTTGAGCAATACGTATCCGCTGGGATTCTCCATCTTCAATGCTTTGGAATCCAAGGTGTGTATTGCTGACATCTCTCATTATCTACATGCGCTATTCAACAGTCCACAACAACCAGAGCTCCGCAATAGCGTATTACTCTCTCTATATCTTTCATGCCAAACACCACTACATCCTGTTTCTCGCCAACAAAAGCTTGTGGTTGCATTCAATAAGGAATTAAGTTCCGCCATATCGCAAATTGTTCCCACCAATAATTCTTCGCAATTCCTCAACACATATCTTATTTCCAAACTTGTACGCATTCTAGACACTACTACAATACGCAATTACATTGACAAGATTGTTCAATTGACCAATCGATGTCAGCAGGAAATGTTGGAAGATGGCTCGGAATCGTTAGTAGAATGTGTGGTGGGTATGTGGCAAACTATGTATATGGCCTCTGAAGTAGAGGATATTGTTCGTGAAGGCCTTTATAGACAGAAGGCTAAGTTTCGTCAGATTGTCAATAGTATGCAGCAGGGAAATAATCTTAATCCTTTACTTGGTGCTGTTGAAGAATTCTGGTCTTCGTTTTATTGTCAACTATTGCAATAACATCAATTACTTTTGGAATAAGAGAATATTGCAGATTATGATAATCTCCATCATATTTTCGTGCTCATTCCACGCAATTTTGCACAACTTGATTTTTCTCAATTAATACGCCCTGAAGCTTGATATAAATGGAAACGTTTTATTTAGAAGTGAGTTTATTACTCTCGACAAGGAAGAATAAAAAGCAGCAAACTGGTCGTGTACCGTTTCTTACATTATATGTACAAAAGAATTCTCAGCATATGCAATCACACATTTGTCAGGAAAAACTTATTGATTTCCTATTGGTTCAAAAATATAATTTAGTTGCGTTCAAGATTCTAGTGTTATTTAAAAATAAGAAATAAACATATCCAACATGAAAATACTAGCCAAAAATACACTCGGCTCGATGTGCAACATAGTCAGAAAGCTGCTCCCAGTTACTTCCGCATACGTCACAGCAATAACACTCATTGGCCGCTTCTAGTCTAACTAATCTATAATTAGCGCTGCGACAATAGGCTATTCTGATAGACCGTTCTTGTTCTTGCTGTTTGCACATGTGCCGCGTTCTATGTATAAAATGCACCTGTATGTATATTTTTTCTATGGCCCTAGTTAAGCTTTGCGCCGTATAGTTTGTTTACCGTGTGCAACAAATTAATAATTATCCAAAACAATAGCGAGGTTATAGATGATCTATAAACGTACAATGTATTTTATATACCTTCTATACACTGCTAGTTAAATATAAAGGCAATTTGCTTTTTAGATCTAAATTCTAAAAGGCTTTAGTCTGTCAGGAAGCAGAAGTTGAAAGAAAAAATAAAAAGGATATTGTTATAAAAGTTTTTTTGGCAACTGCAATGTGGAATGCACAGATCATAAAATAGATAAAAGCCAGCGGTGACCTTTGAGGAAAAGATATCTACACTATATAGCACTTTTATTTTATTGTAGCTAGCTAGTTTTGTTGTTAAAAATACAGCTTTCCTACTGCTGGGTCTTCAATTAAAAGAAGTACCCCCAACAAACAAACAGAATAGTGTCTTCTCTGTTTCTATGCACCTATAATTGTCTAAAAAAAGGTGTTTAGAGAAAGTAGTAAGAAAGCGGGGAGAGGCTTTTTTATTAATAATTAATACTAGAGAAATAAAAGGTGGACGGAAACCCAAAAGAATGAAGGAGCAAGAGAGACTGGAGAAACTAATTGCCTCAGAAAAACAAATTCCCCTTTTTATGGTCATTTCTTGCAGTAAGAGCAAAGCAATCAAGAAGTTCCTGCTCAGGTACAGCCAATGCATAACAGAAACAATACATCTGGTTTATTTGTTCAAGCCTTACCTTTTTCTGAAAACCGCCTCCCCTTTTTTTGTGCTTGTCATTTCCGCGAATAATGTTAAAAAACAGTGGGAGGAAAAATAGAAGTGTGCAAAAAACTGACAGTGTCAGTTTTCATATTAGAGAATGGTCAAAAATCTAACATGCGAAATTTCAAATAAACATCTTGCAAAGGAGTGTGAAAAATATTGAGCAACATGGCAGCACAAAAAAATTCCCCACAGACACGCTCTTTGTTACATCTCAGAATCCATTGGGTACGCGAGACATGATTACATTTCATTTGGGCCTTTTTTTGCACTTTAATGGCTAGTAGCTGTTTTAAAAAAAATAATACTAGTTTTCACCGTTGAGGTTGCCCCAACTAGGCAACTATGCTTATTTGTTTGCCATTGTAATACTATCCTTGGCTTTGGGTGGTGGGAGTTGCATGCATAACAAAATATTTGAACATGGCAGATAACTATGAAATAAAGGCTGCTCTGTAATACAAAACTTTCTGCCAAGAACAACAAGAAAGAAGTTTACAAGCAACAATACAACAAGAAAGGAAAGAGTCATCATGTCTACCCGAATATAGTGTACAGCAACACTTTCCATATAAAGCAAGAACAGTGCTGCAGATAAAAAAGCAATCTGGTTTGCATCTGATTAATATGAGCAGCAAAACAAAATTCAGATATGTGCTCAACAGAATGTTGCATTCTAGACTTTTTTTTTGTTCACAGGGTCAACATTCACTGTTGCCCTGTGGAACGTTGTATTTTGTCTTAGAAGTAAATTTTAGTTTGTCAAGTAGCAAGTTAGGACAATTACATTATTTATCTCATATGTACTCCATTTAATACAGTGTCCATATTTATATTCAAATGATCAAAGAAAAAGTCAAACGTAATGTGTTTTTTATTACAGGAGTGTTAAGGTACTTAACTGTAAAGTAAAAGAAAAACCATGAATACCTCAGTCAATCAGTCAGACATACATTGCGCCGTTCTTCCGCTGCCGTGAGAATTAGAAAAAAAAAGCAGCACTTTACTTTTTTTCCCAACATTTTTAAATTAAGAAATCCGTATTCCTATAGTGTAATATTGATTTAAGCAAATAATTTAAAACTCCGACATCAGGAAACATTACAAGATCAAGCGAAAAAACATCTTACTATACTATGAAATTTGTTGGATTGCATTTCTGGTTTAACAACGCATGACATAAAAAGACAAATAGTAAAAGATTGTGTACCATATCGGGTGTTGAAATGATCAACTTTTTGTGTTTGCCATGTTCCCTAAACCTACTTTTTTAAGAAAACTATTGGCGCTTAAAAAATAATATTTGCGTCGGTCAAGGCAATTTTTGGCAGCAAGTGGTCTTGTGTTTTACGTCGTAAAAGACAAAGTTTGTGCGTAATTGGAATGTGTGGTTAGAGTTAGCAGATAAGAGGAAGAAACCAAGAAACAGAACAGAAACATATTAGCAGTAGTTTTGAATGGATACACAGATCATATTAGCAATGTCATAGCAATAATTCACAACATATGGAAGTTACCTTAATGTTGTCCTTATTACTGTAAAGGAGGACGTGTTTAATTATGGAATTGATAAAGACCACAATTGTTTGTCTGGTTATTCTGTCCACCAACAGCCTCCACCCGCAAGGCAACCGCATTGCTAGAATGACACAAAACCCGCAATAACAAATTCCGCCAAAATAATCAACCGCCAACGCTAATACCTTTGCAATATACAATATTTTGGAGTAACTGCTTGCCTTTTCTGATGGTTTGTTTTTTCACCACATATACTGTGTTCCGATTAACAATACATGATAATGAAATATTAAAGTTCCAAAAATAACCATATATCGGGTTGTTTTGAAAATAGACAAGCATTTGGAGATTATGTGACCCTTGACTCGTAAAGCATAGTTAATTAGCTATTGGCATAGATATGTAATATTCAGCTTGCTACTGAATCAAACAAAATCTACGCTGGTTAGAGGAATATTCTGTTAATTTGTTATTGATTATTAATTACAGGATCGAAAACAGAAGTATTTTGCGCAGCGCTACAAAGAGAGTATGTTCTCTTTAGCAAATGATTTTAATACTGCGCGGCTTGATTTAAACATTAAATCATTATAATCGACAGTCACCGTTAGAAATTGACAAATATTCTGACCAAGTAAACAAAGAAGCACAACACTACTGGCACACTCTTAAAACAGTAAACAACAGCAAGAAACATGTGCTGAAATCCACATTCTTGTACATACTTCTCAATTACAAGTGTACCCTGTTTATCTTGCCGAAGCATTTTCCCAAAAATAATACACTTGCGAATACAATATAGAAAATCTGACTTGATGCACAAGCATGTCTGAGCAACCAAGAATAGTGGTTGTTTTTTTTTCTTTTACTATTTCAGCATATCTGCGCATTTATTTGCTTTGTTGGCATCAATTGAACGTGCATCAAGACTACAAACAAAGCAGTGTCTATATTTTTATTTACAGTGATCTTTTCCTTGACACAACCCTAAGAATAAAATTACAATGGACAATTGTAAAAAGGCAGTTTAATTATTACAAAGTGCATATTTGAAATAGAATAATATGGACTCTCTCTCTTGAGTTTTCCTTCTGTAACACTAACTACTCACAAACTACTCACAAACATAAAGCATACAAATGGCACAAAGCCTAGGGGGTAATAATCAAGAATGAGAATGACCAGGAAAAGAAAGATAATAAAACCACCAACAGAAAAATTAGCAATTTGCAGAATGGATTGACGGAAGGAGTATTAGATATCCACATTCAGACACCCTGCCAAACCAGCAACAGAATAATGCATGTCGAGGATGAAAATGCATATCGGCCCGGTGTGTTACGCCTGCATAAACGAACCCGGCAACCTGATCCACTCTCCTCCACCAGAAAAAAAAAAAGTACAAAGGCAATACTGAACTTTTGTTTGGGACACCACATGCAATCACTTTCTAGAAAAGCATAAGAAAAAGAAAAAACACATCCGTATGCAACTACTACTTTGATGCTTCAAAATATAAACCATCCATTGCAACTTTCTTTACAAACACAAAAAGAATACATGCACACATGATAAATGTACCATATGCTTGTCTTTTTTATACCATTCTAACAATTATCCGCAGAAGACAATACACTAATGTAAAGTTAAATATAGAAGAAACAACATAAGAAAAGCTCGGGTGGGGAGAGAAAGAAAAAGGGGATATTGAATACCGACCACATAGGGCATATATTTCTTTTGTTTACCACACATTGCTTTAGAAATTTACAAATGTGGCACAATGGCGACAGCTTACGCAATTCGAAGATGGCGCAAAGATAGAGTGAAAAAGGATATTTTCAGTGTGAAGATACAGATTTTTTTAGGGACAAGAAAATAACGTGGTGTTGAGCGAAAGAGGGAATGCGGCATTCATGCATATCGTTAAAAGTTGGTAAGAGGATTTACAACAAAAAAATGGCAATCCATTTTATTTTGCATAATCCTCAAGAAAAAGAATAAAACCAATGCATTTTTTTTTCTGCATCTGAGTCTCCACCTCATTATTTTTGTCAAACAAGAGTGGAGGTAATGCATATTTACCACCCCTCCCCTTTTTTACTTATGTAGTTGTTAAAAAATGCAAGTATGCAGTATACTGAAACAATCCAAAGTGCAGCTGAGAGAGTGAGTGAAAAAATCAATTACACTTCAGAGAGGTACTAATAGCCAACCAAAAAAATAAAGTAAGGATTCTCTTTTCAATTAAAATTCAGTGTGAAAAATAAAGAAAGTAATTGCTTGTCCCAAGCAGTCGGAATAAGTCTCTCATTAATTTGATAAAAAAGAAAATCTACTCCCTCACAGGTAAAATGGATTTTGAAAGGATGTACACCTCAGAAGTTGAATAAAAATAATAATAACCCTAATGCAAAAACAAAGGGAAAAAGAGGGAGAGAGAGAGTTGATAGAAATGGATTCACAACTTGCTCATAAAATTAGCTTCGAGGGAATGAGGGAGGAAGAGACTAATTACAAAAAAGGTCCATGTTTTTAAGTCAACCAGTGGACAAAATAAATACCTCCCCTTTTTTCTTCGGATCAGTCTGTTTTTTTTCCCCTGCCTTTTTTAGTCATAAAAAACCACACCACTTTTTCCCCATTTCCAAGCCTCCTTTTTGAAGAGAACGAAAGGGTTGTTTTCAACTCTCCACTGCCAGTTGCAATCCCATTAATCCCTCTCCCTTTCTTCAAACAAGCTCCTCTATCTTTCTTATTCCCTTACAGTAACTCTATCTTTTAGCTTTATAGCGCTTTGTTAGTATTTTAATCGTCCTTTGAAAGCCTAAAAGGGACTAATTATTTAATAGTCTAAGGGTTCGGATCGCTTTGCTAGTCGAGCCTGCTGACTATTCCCCATCTCTCTTGGCTTTGCGGTTCGCATCGCTCTCACAAAATACAAAGTACGGATTGTATCTCGAGTGAGAGCTCCTCTCAATTTATTCAGTAACAACAGCACAACATCCACTAAACAAAATCAAAAGGCATGATCAACAGCGACACATCGTACCGGTGCCATTGGAGCAGTACCACAACACAGGGGCCTGCACATGCGCACACGAGGCTGAAGAAAGCATCAGGAATCGGCCACCGGCTTGTGCTCGGGTTTGTGCAGTGGACCTGTCCCAAATGCGGCGAGGTAATCAAAGACGAGGCCGTGTTTCTGCAGCACATTGCAAAATGCGCAGAGCTCTGAGCCGAGAAGAACTGCAGAATCACACGCGCAATTCGGAGCTGATTTTCCGGCCTATCCAATTCCTCCCTGCCGCCGCGCTGGACGCATGCCGCCTTTTACGCGAAGTACATGTCGCAAGCAGGCACGCAATCCGTGCTAGCCGCACCACAGCTTTGCATCAACTGCATGCGACCAACCCGCACGTACGCAAGATGCGCTCAGAGCTGCATGACGCCAAACAACTAAAAGCACCCTTCCTCCCGGACGCTGTGCCGGTCAGGCCAAACTGTACATTATGCTAAACCCATGTCACTCTTTTCAACTTTAAAGCACTAGCAAAAACAACATTCCAACAATCAAATTCGCATCAAAAACAAACAGGAAACAAATGCAGCACCCAGGGAAATCGCAATTTCACTTGGCAGGCGCCCCGCGCCATTGTCGACAAGTGCATGCAGGACGTGTGGTGCGCATGGTCGGTGCCAAATCCTAAAAGAGCCAATCTATACAAAAGTGCACAAGCTGCCTAAGAAGCTGCAACGCACGCAGGCGGGGAGCAGAGAGGCTCAGTAGCCCTGCGCCACTGGTGATTATATCATCAGCTGGCGGGCGCGCAGCTGACTGCCAGGATTAGCGGTGGGAACTACGCTGGCTGAGCCGCGGGCCTTGGCGTTCCTGGCGACAATGCTGTTCAGAGCGGCCGCCGTAAACGCGGTGGCGGCTGTCACGTCCGCTGGGCGCTTCCGTGGGCGGGCAGACGACAGAGGCTGTGCGGTGACCGCGGGACTCGCGCTGGCGGGTGCCGGAAGCAGACTCAGATCCACGCCAATGTCTTTAAACATGTCTGTCTTAAGCAGCGTAAAATCCTTGTCCAGACACTCGAAGATCTGGCTGCCGTAGTTGTACTCGTACTGCGTCTGCCGCACACGCGTGCTGATGTTGACTACGCGGCGTGCTGCAGGCAGCAGAGTAGCGCCGTGGAACGCGTCGTTATAATCGCCACTGTAACTGCTCGAGCGACTGTCGTCTTCCATGTCCTGCGAGTTAATATAATCGATCAGATAATACGCCGAGTCATTGGCAACTTCTGCTGTCTCCGCGGCCTTGGGTTGCAGCACCTGCGCAGCAGACCCGTCGTTGCTGGTGGCGGACGGATGGGCTACAAGCGTGTAGTCCTCGTGTGTGTGCTGGTGAAGCGAGTCAGGCGTTAACAGGCTCGTGCCAAGATCAAAGTCCACGCGCGGCGGCTGCAGATGCCCGCTGGGCCGGACTGCCGCATCGCTGCTGCTGCGGCCTTTGGTGCCGCGCGCTCCCTTACGCGTGTCACGCTGCCGCGCTTGTGCGGGCGCGTTCACAGCACCGTGGTGCCGCCCGCCAATCAGCGCGTTTTTGACCTTGGCCAAGAAACGATGAGTGCCCGGGTACTCTGGCGCGGGTGCCACAGCTGCTGCTGCCTCGGCCGCGGTTCGCGACTCGCTGTACTTGCGGCGCACATCGCTGAATGTGGCCATGTGCTCTGCTGGCGACATCGTCGTGGTTGCCGAGTTGACTGACGGCGAGCCGGGGATATCGCCCGCTACTAGCAGCGACTTGTGGAACAGCGCGTTGGAGTCAAAATCCACATCTGCAAGGCCGTTCAGCTCCATATCTGCGCTGCATCCATCCAAGTCAGACGCAGATTCTGTGCCCTCAGCTTGCAGCAGCAGCTGGTCCATCGCCGCGCGCACGCCAAGGTAATCCTGGCCGTTCACCCCATCGCTGGAGCCGCGGGCAGCATCCACTGCCGCCGGCTGCTCTGGCAAAGGCGCGGAGGCCTTTGCTGCTGCACTGCCCAAAATCTCGGACTTGCGCGAGCGTGCAGCGCCCATGTCCAGGCTGCCGCTGCCAAAGAATGCGCCGTTCATAATCGACTTCCAAGCATCGTCGCCTGAGCTGCGGCGCTTGCGTGCAATGGCGCCAATGGTGCTAGGCAGGTCTGCCGCACCGCTCTTCCCGCTCGCCAGTCGCTGGCGCACAAACTGCGTGTTATTAATCCATTCGTCCTTCTTCGCCCGCACCGGAGCCCCTCCCATCGGCTCGCCACTCGCCGCGCCGAGTCGGATGCGCTCCTCCAGCGCCGCCTGTGCCTCGCCTGTAAGATCGAATTGGCTTGCCGCATACTGCACCCGCAGCAGCGGTGCGCGCTGTGTTTCTAATGCGCCCGCCATATCTCCCAGCACCAGCTCGCTCTTGCTGCGCTTCACCAACGGCGACTCCTTCGACTGGCTATCAGAGCGCACATGTCCCGCCATCACCGGCAGCGTGGGCGGCGGCAACGGCGGCTGCGACACTATCTGCTCGCCGGCGTACTGTGGCTCCTTTGAGTTCTTCTTCTTGAGGCTCAGCGCGCGGCGAATCAGAGGGCTTCCCAGTGCACCCTTGGCCCGCAGCCCCAATAGTCGCGCTGCCTTTGCGCCCGCCTGTGGCTGCCTCGGTGGCAGCCCGTCACTCGCTACGCTACTGTCGTTTCCAGATGCGACGGTACGGAAGCTGCTGGTTGGCGACGGAGCCGCCGCTGGCGCAGCCCTGGACATGCCGCCAATTGCTGGGCTGCAAAGTGGCACAAACCCATCTACGTCCATCGTGTGGTCGTCGGGCTGCCCCACCAGCCTAAATTCCGATTTGCGCTTGCCTGCATGCCCACCTGCAGCTGCAGGTCCCGCTTTGATTCCTGGTGCCTTGCGGATATGTCTTCTGTTGCCAATTGAGGGATGACTTGGCGCTAGATTAGCGATCGCTGCTGCTGCTGGGCCAGCTCGCTGTTGCAACTGTTGCTGTTGATCCGCAAATCGCCGGGCTGTGGTCTCCTGTTCCACCAGCATCGACATCAGCGATGTGCTGCCAATGGTCGACTGCGCCTCGGCGTAGATACGAAGCCCCGCTGCATCGCGCGGCGTCTCTGGGGAATTGGCTGTTGGCGACGGCAGCTCGCTAATTGAGAATGCTGCTGTGCTTGGACTGCGGAATGCCGCTTGCGTACTGCTGGTCGGGGATAAGATAATCGACCGTGTGGCGGTGCTGCCCATCGAGCTCAGACTCGACGCTGAATGTGAGCGCGCGCGCAGAACCCCGATCCGCGGGTCCCGACTGATCCCGAGCCGCGGCGGCCGCCTGCCGCGTATCGCTTTCCTGCCCACTGTCGAAGCCTGCGTGCCTGGACCGCGTTCGACAGTGACGTAGTCGTCTTCCGCATAATCCTCCTCTGATTCCTCTCCGCGTGCAGTGTCGATTCTAGTGCCGCGTGGAACAATCATCGGCGCCGGCACGCTGGCTGAAACTGGCGTTGTTGCTCGCATGTGTGGAAGCACAATGCGTCGCGCAGTGCTGCGCGACGCAGCCCCATCGTTCTCAGTCGAATACCCGCCGCGCACAACCTGCGGTACATCCACTACAAGATCCGATAGGTCACCGCGTGGGTCGCGCAGCGGTTCCTTGTGCGGGCCTTCTATGATGTTGACTTCCACCGATGGCCGACATGTGGTCACCAACGGCGGCGAGGCTGATGCTGCTACTGAAACATAGGATGACGTATCCGACTCGGTGGCTCCACTGCTCCCAGCTTCAGCAGATGGCACCCTGGAAACCTTCCTCAGCGAGCTCTGCCGCTGTGCTGCGTGCTGCGATGGTAAGGCTTGCGCCTGTCCCTGTGGCTGCTGTACCGTCCGGTGGCGACCTTGCTCCATGACAAGCTGGTCGTGTGGGGTAAAGCTAATCCGCCCATCATGCATCTCTGCCAGTCCCTTCTTTGCCGTTGCCTGTGGTGCCTGCGCTGTCCCGGGTTCTGTGGTGGTGGAATCGGACGCAGGCGACACAACCTCCGCACAAGGCGATAGACCCGGCTCTACAGCTGGCACTGGGACCTGCGTTGCCGTGGGCCCAAACGTCGGAGTGACCCGCGATTTGCCTATGATTGACACTATGCGCGTTTCACGCTTTGATGCCCGCCTTTTGGTGTTGTCCTCGGCAGAGATGTCATCGCCAGCTCCAGTCTCTGCGCTGCGCGGAACGGCCTGGGCGTTGGTATCGCCGCTGGCTTGCAAGCTGCTACTGCTGTGTGGAACCTCTGCGTCCTCCAGCTGCCCCATCGGCTCGCCCAGCTGTTGGTCAAGGATGCGTGACACAAGTGCCAGCCCGTCCTGCGCAGTTGGACGGTTGGCCGGGTTGAGCACAAGCAAATAGTCGATCAGCTGCGTCAGCGCCGCCGACACGTCTGGAATTACCGAGTGCAGCGGCTTGCGCCTGCTGGGGATAAATGCAATGCCCAGCTTGCGTGCATACACCGCACCTTCGTACCACGAACCCGTCGTGCCACCGTCGGCAGATGTGGCGCTGTGCTCGCCCTCGTCGCCGCATGTCCCCGGCGTCGGCGCCGATATTCGCGGCGTCCCCAGCACCTCAAAGATCCGCCGAAGCTGATCAATCTGGTTGTGGCCTGGGAACAACGGGTGCAGCGTGGCCAGTTCGGAGATAATAGTCCCAACCGCCCACACATCGATTGGCATCGAGTAGTTGGGGCAGTTAAGCAGCACCTCTGGCGCGCGGTACCAGCGCGTGCTGATGTAATCCGTCAGCGGCCGCGAAAAATCCAGGTCGTGCACCAGTCCAAAGTCAGCAATCTTGGCCTCTACGACTATAGACGTGTTTCCATCGGCTCCGCTAGGCATGATGTGCCGCCGGATAAGCACGTTCTCGGGCTTGATGTCACGGTGAAAAAGCCCGTTGCGGTGGATAAAATCGAGGCCGCTCAGCATCTGATACGTAATATCCAGGATTACTGTATCTGGCAGATGGCGCCCCTGCCGTGAGACGACCAGCTCGTTAAGGTCACAGTCCATGCACTCAAACACCAGAAACGAGCGGTAGTCTTCGCGGAAGACATCCAGCAGTCGAATAATGTTCTCGTGATGAAGTTTCTGCAGGGCGCTAATTTCCGCCTGTGCTGCCGTATCCTTCCACCGCCGCTTCTTCATCTTCTTAATCGCCACCTTTTCCCCATTATCAATGTTGAGCGCTAGAATAACCGAGCTGAACGCGCCCTCGCCAATCTCCTTGATAGTCTTGTATTTGCTCTCCATGGCGTCGTGTTTGTTGTTTGTGCTGATGGATATGATTCTGTGTAGCTGGTATGAAACTGGTGGTTGGTCGTATGTAGTGTGTTCGTGTCAGAATATCTACCTGCGCAGCCCAATGCGAAAGAAGTAAAAAAAAGGAAAAAAATGTGTGTGCAAGGATTTTAGGACTAGTCGGGGGCTGGGCAGTAGAGCCAGCGCAAGTCAGTGAGAACGAATGTGGTGGTAGCGGCAGTGGGGGGCAGTTATGAGAGAGCGAAAATAGCAAACAGTGGGGAGGGAGGGGAAGAGCTGCTGCGAGCTGTGTAGGATTGATGTTACAAAGTCTATACAAACAGACACGGCGCCCACGTGTGCTCCCTGCCCACAGCCCACAAATGCCGCAAGCAGGCCCAGGCATTGGCAGGCTGTGCAGCAATCAGGGTAAATGGGCTGGGAAGGGGAGGGGGAAAAGGCAGCTCACCACAAAATAGGTATGTCGCGCGGAGAGTTGCGCACGACGTGCATTGCCCAACCTTCATTTACGCGATTTCCATTGGCGACAGCGAGCTCGCCTGCTCCTGGGCAAAGAAGCGAGAAGACAACAGGCTTGCTTCTCTGGACGCCTTGCACAAGTAGACCAGTGCCTGCACATGGGAGGGCGAGTCTTTTGCACAACTCCTCCGCGTCCAAAAGAAGCACACAGAAAACAAACAGGCACAAGAAGATATGCACGTAGATCGATGAGCATGGCCAGAAAGACAGTTCTTTGCCAAAGTGCAAAAATAGGGCGGAGCATGTCCAAAAGAACAAAGACGGCAAGGAACGCCTCCCCCCGCTTCCCACATCGACGGCCTTAGTGTCTGTTGTGCGCACGGTTGCGCGCTTACTCAGTGCATCTTCTGCACCACAAAAAGGAAAAAGGGGACTTGCGCTGGCCGTTCGGACAATGGTAATTTCGGGAAGACAAGTTCCCGCGCACACACGTTTGCCTTCGTGCTTCCATCGCATACAGTGTCGATTGACATGGACCGCCCACGCCGTACATGGGACCAGCCAAATAGAGCAGGTTTTGGGTACAGGGAAGACCACGTTTGGACTCACGGTCCACCAAGTCATCAAAGATAATGTATGGAGTGCTTACAATAGATAAAAATGCGACCGATAAGGAAACAAGTTTGCACATATGTGGAGAGAAGGAAGGGGAGGAAGTACAAAAGAGAAGCAGCGTCCAGAAATGCTAGCATAGAGCCAAGCCTGCAAAGTACACGAGCTAATAGGATAAAGTAACGTACCGTATTGTTTGTTCAGCGCGCAGAAGCTCTCTATATTTTGAGACCTGTTTCACCCTCAACGCTAAAGGGGAGGTTTGCAAGTATTATCGCCGCTATCTTTTGTATTTGTACAAAAATATGCCTATGCCGTAATCAATAAACCTTCCACTTTTATTCAATAGAAAGGGGGAGATACGCGACTAAAAGGGAGAGCAAACGTATAGAGATGATAAAGACTTGCTACTTGTCAAAAAAGAGACAACAGAGAGAATATCGAGTACGCCAGAGAGAGAAAATAGTAGCAAGAGAAGTTCACTAAAACATAAAGTCGAAATTTAAAAAAAAAGAAGAGAAAAAAGGAATTGAAGTAAAAGAAGTGAGTGCAAGTGTTTTTACCAAGGAAGTATGCTGAATTACTTGTGGAAACGGGGAACAGGAAAAGAAGAACAGCAACCGCTGCCCTGCGTCCCTTGTTCCTCTCACCTGAAGCGGGTGAGAATCTGTGCGTTGTTTGCTTTAAAAGGCCCAACTCCCTCCTCCCCTTTCCAGTATTCTGAGCCCATTGCAACACTGCTCTCAATTCACCACAGATACTTTTGCATAACGTTGTGCCTGAAATGCTTTGGCCTGCGTAGTATCCTGCAGCACACTCCTTTTTCCTTAGAATATCTTCAAGGCTGTGTGTGGGGAAGCGAGCAAGCGGAAAGCGAGAGATGGCAGGGAAAAATGTCTCAAACACTCAGAGCTGTCATGTCATCAATTACGATTCTTTAAACGGCAAAATGACGCCGCATAGCAATTACCAGACAATACGGAAATGTTTGGAGCTGGGCTAAATGCTAGCATTGTATGCCTCAGCACTCGTCCGAGCCGTTTATGGCTTATCTCAATAAATCCACTGTTGCTGTTTCCTTTCTAATTCTATATTGTTACATATTCTCTTTGGATTTGTCAAGTTGACCATGGAAAGTGCTGGATTTAACGGATAGCCATTCTATATTTAACAAGTGACTGTCATTTTTACAGATATTTGAGTGCCCTGCATGGAAAATAGAAAAGGCCATGCAATACCCATGGTATAATAGTCTTTAAATATTCGGCGTGCTCTTTTCTGTCTGTCTAAGAACAAGAGCATATGAAGAGAATTTCCAGAACTTTAACAGTAGGTGCAGTTTTTTGATAATCCGCCACTGTCTTCAATCAAAAAACTTAACTTTTTGGCTGTTGATCATTATATTCTGCTCTATAAAAATACTTGCATTAGATACAAATAACCATGCTAGTCAATGCTCGACAAGATCAGCAGTGCCAGAGGCGTATCTACAAAAAGCTACCAGCTAAGCATCTCGTGCACCCACGTCTGCGATGGCATAGCATCATCGTCGTCGCAAATCCAAATGCTGCCACCGCGCGGGGCGTAAACAGAGCGCTGCCGGCCAGTTGGTGTTGCAAGCTCGGCATCAATCTGCTGCGCAATACGCCTGCTCCAACGCGCCTTGCGCCGAGCGCTTTTATCCAGACTGGCGTCAGAATCAGGCTGCGTGCTTTCAGACGGCTGGGAATGGTTCTGGGCAAAGTGTTCTTCCTCGTCTCCGCCAACCTCGTCCTCGCCTGTGACCCAGCGTCTCCAAGCCTCCTCGTAGCCCTTCTCCAGATTGCGCGTCCAGCGCTGCGTGTCAAACAAGCGCGAACTGTCTCGCGCCATAAAAAGCTGCAGACGGATGTCCATTGTCGGGCCGTGGCAGATGCAGTGCTTGACAAGCCCCGTCTGCGGATCGGCGTCGAGAATTGCTGGCTTACCAGGCGATGGATAGTCGTATCGGTACTCGTGCGACGAGCGCTGGGCCCACTCTACAGCGCGGTCAACATACTCGTCGGCGCTGCTGACGACCATCTGACGACCCTGGCCCGTGGCACACGCGACCGAGGCAGCAACACGCGAACACAGCTTGTGTTCGTGGCGTGGCCACGTCAGCACCGGCGTACCGCTCCACAGAATGTCCACAGCAGTCGTGTGCGCATTGCACTCGGTTGTGTCGAGGAACGCATCCGCAATTCGACCGCGCTTGATATGCATGTGCTTCGGCGCTACATCGGTAAACACGACGCGTCGGGCAACATCCTCGCCCGCCCACTCGACAGCGACGCGGTGCAAGTGCTCCTCGCCAGCGGCTGGAAAGCGCAGCAGCCAGATAATCGAGTTGGGCACTCGCTCGAGAATGCGCAGCCACAGACGGAACAGCGTCGGATCAATCTTGTACAGCTGATTAAAGTTGGCAAAGATAAACACGTCGTCGCTGAGCTGCGGGAACAGCTCGCGGCGCATTTTATACCGCGCGTCCTGCTCGGCCATCCACAGCTCCTCGGCCGATTGCGCCTCGCGAAGCTCCTCGTCCTCACGAAAGCCCTGACGGTAGTCGTTGACAAAGTACGTATGTGGCATGTACATCATACGCTCAGTGTACACCCAGTCGTTGACGCCAGCCTCGTCTGCGCGGCGGCGAACGTCGGCTTCAGCATCCGTGCCAGCAGCAAACGCCGGAAGCTCCCCTGTCTGCGCTCCATCCTCTTCGGGGTCAAGCTCGCCAGCGTCCCAACGCAGCTCCTCCTCCCACTCGCGCTGCCGGGCCGCGCGGCCCATGCGCAGCTGCGAGCCTGGCGCTATCTGATCCTGATCCTGATCCTGATCCCGATCCCGATCCACCTCGCCATCATGCATAGCCTCGGATCCTGCGTCCGATGCATTGTCGCAGCTGTCTGAAAGCACCATATGCGCCGTGCGCTCAACCATCTCGCATTTTTCAAACGCATTGTGGCCTAGGCTTCGGTTGCGTCCAATCTCCTGCATTTCGGGCCGCCCGCCCGCAGGTTTGCCATTGGCCCTGCGGTGCCGCTCGGCGCGTACCTCGCTGCGCACGGTCCACGGTGGACACACAATCGGATCGGTTACCACATAATCGCACCAGCCAGCTCCAAGCGTTCCTGCAAATCCCATAAGCGCCACCAGTACAGGTGCAGGCCGCGCAGCAAAGACCTCATTGCGCGCGCCCTTGGTATAGCCGTTCAAGTTGGCGAGTATGTGGATCTTGTCACTGACAATCTGCTCCACAATACGCTGCGTGGACCACGAAGAGCAATTAAGAAACACATCTGCACCCTGCTCGACCTTCTGCCGATGCTCGGTCCCATCTGGCGGTGTCGTCGCATAACAAAACACTGTAAACTTGCGTCGGTTATGCATGCCAAACACCGACTGCATCAAATGCGATAATGGGTGGTTGTTGAAGTCCGACGACACGTAACCGATGCGGATGTGCGGCTCCGGCGGCGATGGCGGCGGATACACATGCGCTGGCAGCCAGGGCGCGCTGCCTCCAAGTGTCGTAAACGACACACGCATCGCGTTGCGGTGCGAGATAAGTCTGATCTCGCGCGCGTCCAGCGGGTATGTGAACGTGTGAAAAGGCAGCACAGTTGGCACGCCGGGCGCCACCATTCCGGCCGGTAGAGTCGGGCGCTGATATGCGCTGTCGTGAGGCCGCGACAGCGCCTCGATTGCGCTCTGCTTGCGGTGCTGCACATCCCAGTACCACTGCCGCTGCAGCACTATCATCGCGCGTTCGACCAGCCGCATGGCCCATCCGCCCTCGTTGCGGATCTGCCGCGCCAGATAACGCCAGCCCCGGAGCACGCTCTCCGAAAGAGCGCTATTGTCGCTGGCAGCAGAATTGACCTCGCGCACCAGATCGCGCGCGTGGTGCAGAAACTGCGTTAGCGGCGACAACGGACATGTAGTACGCGTGGGCAACAGCTTGCAAAGACCGTCCAAGAACCATAACAGCGAACTACTCGGTCTAGCCAGACCCACACCTTGCCCAGACGCTGATGCTGCTTCATCAGCCGCGGGCTGCACAAGCAGCAGCCCCCGCCCCCACTGCTTCCCCTCACTGAGCTGCTGGTCCGCAATCTCAATCACACGGTTCATCCATCCGCGGCGCTTGTCCACAGCGCCGTCTGCCAGCTTTGGGCTCGGTGCTCGAATGTAGTTCATCAGCTGGCGCAGCTTGCCAGCAAACTCTTTGGTGTTCGGACGCTTGCCGCGGCTCATCACCCGGAATATCTTGACTGCCGTCTCATCGCTGGCAAGCGCACTCGCGCGCCAGCGCACAGCAATCTCCGTGTATAACCCATCGCGTGCACGCCAATCACACACGCCCGCCATTGCATTGGCCAGTCCGCAAACCGCCTCCACAAAGTTCGGGCTGGCCTGCACAGCGCGCAAATACCACGGCACAGAATCCTGCACCCGGCCCATATCCTTGATGGCATTGCCCAGATTGGCCAGCGCCACGTCAAACGTCGGGCTAAACTCCACCGCCTTCTCGTACATACGCACCGCCTCGGCCAGGTAACCCAGATCCTTGAGCAGCGACCCGAGGTTGGTGTACAGGTGCGGGTGGCGGCTGTCGAGCGTAAGCCCGTGCGTGTAGTACTGCATAGCTAGCGCCGTGCCCATGGGCGCTTGCGCTGCCTGATGCCCGCCCTGCAGCGACGGCACCATTGTTGGTGTCGATGGCGATGGAATGGCCGATAGAATAATGCCCAGGTTGTTGCACGTCGACGGCGATGGAATCAACGCCAGCGAGAGATAGTACAGTGGCAGCACAATTGACAGCGGCTGCTTGACAAACGCGTGGTCCTGGTGCATCTTCGCCAGCAAAAGCATAATATTCGCCGCCATCTGATTTGCGTGCTGGAGCTGCGAGCCCGCAGAGGGTTTGCTTGCAAGTGCCACGAGCCCAGGCAAAATGCCGCCCGTCTCAGGGAAGATTACCTGCAGAATGCGCACGGCGCTCTCGGGCGCCAGCAGCGTCAGCGGCAGATTGCGGATGTCGAGACTGTGGGTCAGAGGCTGCGGGTTGTTGAGCTGCTGATGGAACATCTGATTGATTCCCTCCTGTGACCCAGCGTAGGCAATGCGAACAATAATCTCGTCAAACGTATATCCGCCCAGCACAACCTCCATTGCCTTCTCGTAGCTGCGCCGTGCCCCTGCAATATCACCCAGTGCAAAGTTCAGATTGCCCTTTGTGTGCAGCAGCGACACAAGACGCAAAATCTGCTTGTCCGGCACCTGATATCTCGACACCATGCCGCTGCCGTGCTTTGATTGGCTCTCGCCAATGCGAAGGCTGCTCTCCACAAACTCACACAGCTCCAACACCTCTCGGCAGCGCGACGCATTGGTCTGCTGCTGCTGCACTTGCTGATTGCCAGCCTCAGAATCGGGTTTCTTAGTTACATTGGTAGGCAGGGCCGGATTGAGAAGAACGCCCATAAGATTCTCGATCGCATCCCAGTAGCCAGGCCTCAGTTTGACAGCCTGCCACCACCACGATTCAGCCTCCGCCGACTTACCCATGTTCCGGTGTGTCATGCCAATATGGAACATCGCCTCAACATAGTTGGGGTCGATTTCCAGAATAAGCTCGTTGTATTCAAGCGACTTGTCAGGCTGGTTGTTGCTAAAATAAGCACAGGCCAGCAGCAACAGCGTAGACAGGTGTTTTGGATGAAGCTGGTGCAGACACAGAAGCATCTCGATCAGCACTGGATTGCGTGGATTGGTGGAGTATATCTGGTGTGCCGTCTGCAGAATATGATCGCGCATGGTGTCCGACAGCGCCTGTCGCCGCTTCACACATGTTCCGGGCACAAAGTCAGCCGCATTACCCACTGCTGCTCCTACCGCTCCCAGGGTTGTGGCCGTTGCTGCCAGATACGGTACCGTAGCTGCGCTATGCAGCGGCTTTGCGTTTCCTGCAAACGTAGTACCTCCAAACGCCGACGCCGCATCGTGGCGCGTCTTGTTTGCAAGCATCATCTGAGAATACGACGAATGCCCACTCCCATTTACCCGAGAACCCGAGTATGACTGCGGTCGCGTATACGATGAGTTTAGCATTGTGGATCCGTAGCCTGTCGACCCAGTATAGCGGTTTAGCGCTGGCGCCATCTGAGAAGCGTGGATTCCGCCAAAAGCCTGAGCTCCAGGAACATGTGACTGTTGATGCTGCTGCTGTTGCAGCGGCTGCTGAAACGTCGAAAGCAGGTCTGCTCCACCCATTAGAGCTGACGTCGGATATTGTGCGCCCTGCCCTCCATGCAACTCTGTGCCATGCTGGCTGTGTATTCCGGTACCAAGTGGCTTAGGGAACGCCTGTGACGCAAACTCGGCTCTTCCAAGCGACGACGTCTGCGTCAGTAGAGAATGGTTTGCCAATGAGGACATGCGCTGCGCTGGTTGGTAGGACGCGTCTCCCTGCTGTTGCTGCTGGATATTGAACTGTACTGCAGGCTGCGCAGTATGGTACGCCATGGCGCCGCCATTAGCAGCCGGCTGAGAATATTGTCCGCTGGCGGCAGCGGCGACAGCCATGTTGTTAAGGTTGGTGGCAGCCTTCGGTGTATACTGCTGCGTAAGTAGCATCCCCGGGCCATTAGCTGTGGCGCCTCCCTGAGCTGCAGCGGCGGCAGCAACAGCGGCCATTGCTGGGTCATTTTTCTGCATTTGCGCAAGTCCAAAGGCCGATTGCTGCTGCTGCTGCTGCTGACCGGAAAAGCTGAATGGCAGTTGATGAGGAGGAAGCGGGTAGTCGTAGTGGTACGCCTGCGGCTGATACGCGTGCTGTCCAAGCAGCGACATCCATTGCGTGGGATCTGTCGTATAATATGACAGAATGTTTGGCGATGGCGGTGGGACCATCAGTTGTTGAAATGATGAATTCGCATAGTACATGTTCCCCGAGTATCCGTTAAACGAATGGAGTGGCTGCTGGATCGAATTGACCTGATTGAAATCAAATTGCTGTTGCTGCTGACCATTGGCCAACGACGCCATCCCCGGCTGCTGCGCATGCTGAGTGAAGCTCGAAATCGAGGGAAGAACCATGTTACTGGGATTGTTCACCGATGCCGCACCCTGCTGTGGCAGCTGCTGCAGCGACACCACTGGGCCTGCAAACGTGTGGTCACCATGCAGAGAGTGCTGCATCTGCGCTGCACCCACTGGCACAACGGTGGCGGTGGCCGCTGCGGCTGCTGCTGCCGCGGCTGCTGCCAGAGCCGATATGTTCTGTGCAGCTAACTGCGGATTCTGCTGCTGTTGTGCCTGGCTCAGCTGTGGTAGCAGCAAAGAAAGTAAGTCCGGAGGCAGCTGGCTAAGATTAGCCAATAGCGTCGCATGATTGAAGGTCCACGGATCCACCATTTGCGCTGTGGTTGTGGCATACGAGTAATAGCCGTTTTCCTGCGTCGGCGCATGCTCGTGGTTCTGCTGCTGTGGCTGCATGGTACTGTATGATTTGTTCGACCCGGTCTGGTAGTCGTTCACCGGCGTGTCAATGTTCATAGCGTATGTGCTGGTTTTGCGCCGCCGACGACCTCCGCTCTTATGTGATGACAGATCACCGGATCTGTTGGGTCCATGTTGCGCCAACCCGTAGCTCGCAGGTGCGCTGTTTGCTGTGCTGTCCCAGAGACCATTTGCATGGCTTGTTTGTATGTGGTTGTATGCCATCTATACAATAAGAAAATGCAAGATACAATGGAAAATAAAGGTGGGTTGTCAGCTACAGGAATAAATTCATAGTGGTCAGGCATGCCATTGCTGACATTTTGCTTGCCTGCAGGATACGCCCGATGACGGAATGGGATGAGTGAAATTTATCCTGATTGGGAACAGTCACTGCGCAATCTGCTTCCCTCCAACTACAACTGCACCATTGCCGCACACGCAGAGCAGTGTGGAAGTTGAAGCGAGACCCGAGTTGTGAAGAAGCTTGGTATTCGTCCGCCAAGGCCTTCTAAAGAATAGCACTAGCAGACAATAAATCCGACTGACATCTAATTGGGAAAAAATAAAGCAGACAAGTATAAGGCATGCACTTGCAGCAGCAGCACTTACTGTATAGACTTTGCTTATAAATATAGCAGTGCACTCGTGCGTATACGCGTGTAACAATGGCCAAGAACGCCAAGCTCAAAGTGAAATTGTAGTTGCAAATGAGCGTCCTCTCCTGCGATATAAACACGCTCTATACTCTGCGATGTCTGAGGGTTTCCAATGGGGGTAGCAACAACGTAAAAAAGCGCAGAAGAAATCGAACCAGCCGTTGCGCGTGCCAACGACAGAGAGCGCCAGGTAACTATAAACAGAAAATATTGTAAGGCTCGGTGAAGTCGCCGACCCTTGCGCTTAGAGGAATATGAAAGGAAAGGAGAAAAATGTAAAGTCAAGTGCAGGCAAGGCCGCAGGATTTATTCTTTTGTGGTCTGACGCACAGCGCTTGATCTCTTCTGGCCCTTTTTTGAGCAAGCGAAAAGATAACGCTGCAGATCTGCACACCCAAGCGAGCTCTTTCCCTCCTCCCCAAGTTCTATATTATCAGCTCCGCACAATTCCAGAAACGAACAACAGGGAGCTGGGTGGATGGGGGAGGCGTGTCGTTTCAGAATGCGAGGAGAAAGATCTTGCAATGCCGTAGAAGAAGAGCCGAAGATGATTTCTCGTGCCAACAAACAAATGTACTATAGTTGCTGAGTTACAAGCAAAGAAGAAGAAGAACTTCTGCGTACGTTCTGCCTCTAAACCTCCCCCCTTTTGCTTTGGGTGGAATGGTTATGCCAGAGACTTTGACTCGACCACACTGAATGCTAGAGGCTGGCACTGATGTGCACAAAACACAGCCAGCCAAGTGATATCAGAATCAAAGCTAAAAAAGTTTGGGCATTCTTCCGTCATCATGCCGCGTGTCAGAAAATGCGTGTGTGTGTGTTTGTAACGCTGTCGACGTCATTGCCTATCTACCTTCCAATCATATCGTATGTGACTATAAAAGGCGACTCGACTCTCTGACATTGTCTTGACGCGACTCGGTCAACATTTTTTGGCTTCTTGACAGCAAGCAGCACAATTTGTTGTGAGCAATTCAATTCGTGACCATATTTGCACCTCTTCTCAAGCACGGCCTTTTCAATTCCTCATCATCAGACGAACAACAAGCAAATCTTTCTCCCTCTTTACGAAAAAACGAACATAATGACAAGGGCACAGAGGATTGCGACAACCTTTACAATCGCCGCTGGAACATGGCTGCTGGGACTTTTCGGATTCATCCCTCTTCCTGAGACTATTCGATCGCAGATATGGCCGACGCTGCCGCTGCTCCTTTTAGTGACTCTGGGCTCATATGCATTTATTAACATAGGCTATAACCTACTAGTATTCCGCGAGTGTCCCGAGGCTTTCCACGAGTTGATGCAAGAGATCCAGGAAGCTAAGCACGATCTCCGAGCAAAAAGCGTCGATGTCGCCTAAAAAGGCGCACGCTAGTTTGTTCTTTACCTCGCTCTGAAGGCCTGCTTTTTGTTTTTGTTTTTTACGCTGCTAACAATACACCACTTTACAAAACTATGAGCGTTTAGAAAATATTTTCTTAATGCTAGCACTTTTTTAGTAGCACAATATGGAGACGGCTTGATCGTGACCGTGATTGGGCAAGGATGGGTGCAGGGGAAATTAATGTCAACAGAAGGACGCACGGTGAGGAGGGAACCAGAAAGTGGCGAGTGTTTCCTTTTCTTTTCATTTTGCCAGAATCTCTCAAGACAATTATTGTTAACTTTTGTAGTTATTGTAACGCTTATAGGCTACTCCCATTTCGACGTTAAAAAAGGGCCAACGCGGCGGCACATACTTCAGCCTCGACAGTAAACAAGCGTAAAAGAAAAGCAACAACAACAAAATGGCTAGTCGTCAGGAACTGATTGGTTGGGTCAATGGATTGCTGCAAACAAATTACAGCAAAGTTGAGCAGCTGGGCTCGGGTAAGTCACTCTATGCGCTCTTCCTCTGTCTAGCATACACCATATACTTGGGTTAAGGAAGCTACACGACTTCTTTGGCTAACCAACCGTTCTAACCCGTTTTCCTTATTTTGTTTGTGCGCTGCTACTATGAGTGACAAAGTCAACAATAGGTGCGGCCTATTGCCAGATATTGGATTCCATATATGGCGACCTGCGACTTGAACGTGTCAAGTTCAATGCGAACCAGGAGTACGAGTACATAGAGAACTTTAAAATCCTCCAAAATGCAATGACAAAGCACAAGGTTACCAAGCCCATTGACCCGACGCGCCTCATCAAATGTCGCTTTCAGGATAACTTTGAGCTTCTACAGTGGCTCAAGAAGCACTGGGAATCCTACTATTCCGGCGCACCATACGATGCAGTGGGCCGTCGCAACGGCAAGCCTGGAGGACCTGTTGATGCGTCACGTCCCATGAGTAGCGCATCGTCGTCCAGCGTTGGCGCATATCGTCCGAGGCCAACAAACAGGGTTGCTGGTGCTGGCAGGCCCGCAGGAGTCGGCGCCAGAGCCACTGCCATGCGTCCTGGAAGTCGCACAACTGGCGCAGGCGCCGCCAATGCACAGCAGCTGCAGGAGCTCAACAGGCAGATTGCAGATGCAAAGGTTTTGATTGAGACTGCTGAAAAGGAGAGGGACTTTTACTTCGGAAAGCTCCGCGAGATCGAGGTATTCATTCAACAAACAAAGCTCGAGGATGGCTCGGAGTCGGATAAGATAGCCAAGCATATCCAGGGCATCCTCTATAGCACCGATGAGGGTGGTGCTGATGACGTGGATGCAGTGCAGGAGGACGAGTACGGCCAAGTATCTGGGACCATGGGCGAGCTTCACATTGATCCAGAGGAGACTTTCTGAAGAATAAAACACTTTTACACACCTTTTTTTTAACAAGTTCTACCCACACCGCCACTACTACCACATTTAAATTTTCACTTTTTGGGGTTTGTCGATAATTCGGGCTTTGAACAAACTAAAACATACACACAAGTTATCTACGTCTCCATATGCGCCGAAAAACAACACGCCGAATAATATCTGCAATTGGTACAATAGCAACATTAGCAACTATTGGTGTCATTGCCACATTTACTGCAAAGCGAAAAGGTGCAAAGCTCTTCATTATAGCGTAACTCGTAGATAACCGTTGCATAAGTTCTGAGTCTTCTGACAATGGCTGCATGCCAGCATATCCTCGTATCTTGTTTATGTACCGAGTTCCTTCTTCGAGAGCACGTCGAGGAAGCAAATCTCGTTGGTTTCGATCTTCATCCTGCTGCATCAGTAATCCGATAGTCATAAGTGCTGTGGTCTCGTGTAAAAACCAGAATCCAAAAATATGACTGAATGGTCGTTTGAATAAACCCTCCATCGTTGTTTCTAGCGTTGTTGTGTATGGAAGGCTGTCATCACCTGGTCCGTTGACTCCACTCTCTGGATATTTTTGCTTCGTCGAATATCTCGCCCGATTAATCCGGAGCCTTCTTGTAACTAACCGAAGCATCACTGATATGCGTTACAGTCTTCTATTTTCCTATATTTTTCGTAAGGCAGCTTTTTTTATTGCGAGGAAGCAAGGCAGAAAGGAAGAAAAAAGGAATATGAGTTAAAATTGGCGGAATCTTTCCTTGCTATTTTTGAGACTGATCAGATAGCGAGCAAATCCCAAATATGGCAACTGGTCAGGTGGTTGGACTTTCAACATGATCTAAAAAGAAGAAATACTCAGCAGATTTGTTCCTGGCTTAGGACAGTGGTGACTACCCCGAATGTTTTTGTATTTGTGTCTTGGGCTTCTTGGTGCTCTTCTTGCGGCACTTGGTGGGCTTCATCAACTGATTGGCAAGAGTGAGGGCAGCAAACGGCCAATAGAATGTGCCAATCATTTGATTAACTCATCAGATCAGTTGTTGCGGACGGGCGCTCGTTTTTATGCTTGATTTTTGACGATAATCTTTCACATATAAAAACTATTTCCTCTTGGAAAAGATATTGCCATATATCCGACGCATAAAATTGGTGACTGGCATCACGCACCATTTGGCAGTGACAGGTGTCAAAGCCAAACTGACAAAAATGCGAGCAGGCGCCAGAATCTTTACCATAGCATAGCTCATCGTAAGCCGTGCCAGCACCAGCGAGTCCTTATTGATGGGCTCTAGTCCCACATAACTGCGAAGCTTGTTGATGTAGCGATTGCTTTCTTCAAGCACTTCATCTGGAAACACCGCCCGCTGGTTGGCGTCACTAAGCAGAAAATAGAATCCTACCAGAGGAACTATGGCGGTGACCTCATGTAAAATTCCGAATGCGGTAATATGGCTTATTGGCCGCTCGCCCACTGGCCCCAGAAACTTCTTCCAGCGACTCACAGTAGGCTTCTGCTGGGTAGAGTATTTTATCTGGCCAATTCTTCGTTTGATCAGCAATCGGAACATTTTTTAAAAATTTTGTGCTGTGCAACACTTCATTTATTATAAAAAATATCTTTTGCAGTTTAAAATCAATTGTTTCACAAAAGCGAAAGACTATGAAGAAATATATGAAACATTGAAAACACCCGATCAGTTTTCTTTTGGATTGTTTACAACAAATAAAGCTTCCATCCACGAAAGCTCAATTATGGACCATCGAAGGCATGAAATAAAATAAAACAAACTACTTGCTAGTTTGCTTGGATGCAATGTTATTGGCAACCGAAGCTGCTCTGGCCTCCAGGAGCATGACGATCCTAGGATGGACGGCGCTTCTCAGGATATGATCCGCCTTCGCAGTAGCAGCATCAATCTCCTTGTGATTCGCACTAATCTCATTATCAATTGCCTTCATACGCTCAGTATTCTTGACCAAGATTTCTTGTTTCTTTTCCAATGCCTGCTTCAACGCAGCATTGTACTCCTCTTCGGCCTTCTCTTGATCTGCCAACATTTCCAGTATAATATCCTTTTTTCTGGTACAAAGCTGCGCGTGTTTTGCTTCAAGCGCTTCTAGTGCTGCGCCTACATCGGCTCCAACAACCAACTTTGAGGATTGAGAATTACTCTGTATGGAGTCCCTCCCGCAAGTACCGTTGGGAAATGATGGTGCTGTATGCGCTGAACTCTGCTCCAGAGTAGGGACTTTTATACCGTCGTGTGTCCCAGATTTCGATATTGTTTCTGGTTCTGATTCTGGTGCGGGATCCCCTACTGCTACTGGAGTCAGCTCTGTTATTGGTGCTTGCGCCGCTGCTGAAATTGGTACTGCCGTTGGCGCTGGTTTTGCCTCTATTCCCAGTACCGGTTCTTCCTTCGCGTCTGGCGTAGTCACCGGATCAATTGTTGGAGCTGCCACGATCTCCGCCTTTGGAGCTATAGTTGAATCCAAC
>JANBQQ010000008.1:69988-99787 GCA_027577275.1 Coemansia sp. RSA 988 | reverse complement strand
TTTGGCGCCAATGCCTCTCCTAACTTTAATTCTCCTTCTGTTTCAACTTTCAACGCTGGTGCCGACTCTGTCTTTTGCGCAGATACTGATTCCACTCCGGGTTGTGACTCTGTCATTGGCACAGACACTGGCTCCACAGTTGATTCTGTCACCGCCCTTGACTGTGTCGTTGGTGCCATCACTGTCTTCTTGCTGAAGATTCCAGCGTCATTAAATGGCAACAGCTTAGGTGTGTTTGTAGGGGTTCGCTTTGGAGCACCTGAATTGGAAAAGCCTTTCTTAGATTTTGGAGAGGAGTAAATGCGAGTGGTATTGATGGGGCGAGTTGGTGAGGTAAAGACGAACGGTTTATTCCATACTGTTGGCGCTGGATGCCTTGCCGCTGGTTTCGAGGTCTGCGTGGTATTTGATTTAGTCTCACGCGGCAAATTCCGCGGGCGTGCCACTCGCCTTGGCTTGGAAGTCTGGTTGGCTTCTGTTGTGGGCGTGTCCTGCTTACCGACAACAGCAGAGTTGAATGGCTGTTTCCCCACCTCAATCATTGTCATTCTGTTTGATAGTCTAGCTGACCTTACGCGTAGATGCTCCTACTTTTAAGGCTACAGTACTAAAACGCAACAAAAAATAATAAGGAAACCTCTCAGGCACAAGAGCTGACAATACTATTGTTTTATACTTGGAAGGGGAGGGAAGAAAATGGGGGAGCTAGTTGAATCAGGCATTTGCTTTCCAGCTTCACATTATCATTGATCAAAAACTGTGCAAAATTACTGCGGAATTTAAAAATTTACCCAGAGTTGGTTTCCCCACGCCCTTCTTTATCGCCAGTCAGAAAGCGTGGATCAGGCGGGCCTTCCAGCTCCATTCGCAGTTTCTTTGCGTTGTTTTTGATAGGGTCACCACGACCCTTGTAGGTCAAATGCAGCAGCGCCAGATATGCGGCAACCCAAGCAAGCAGGCTAATGACCATGACCATGATGATGTTGACGGCAATAGACATGGGGCCCAGACCCACTTCATCCAAGTAGGAATCACCAACAGGCATGCCATCAACGACATATCCGCTAAACTGGTTCTTCATCATTGCGCTGTATCCGTATTTTATCGGGCTGAGCCACTGCAGCCAACGCAGCCACACGGTAGAGTTCCCAGTATTGACTAGCAAACCACCAAACAGCAGAAACGGCAGAAACATGCCAGGTAATGCTGCCAGGATGGTAGCTATATTACTAAACAGCGAGGCCAGTAGCAGGCCGAAAGAGAAGCCGCAGAGATTAAGCACGATACAAGTGACCGTGTAGATGACAAAGCGGGTGCCGTCCTGACGCAGACCGAGCAGCCAATATGAGATACTAGCGTAAATAATAGGTAGTATGACCTGAATGGGCAACTCAACAATGTTCTTCGAGGCAAAATAAGCGGGCAAGCCGTAGTAACCACTTCTCCACTCGCGCACAAACACTAAGCGCTCTTGTGTAAAGACATTGACAACTGCAAGAATCGATAGAAGGAATTGCGTGACAGCAGTAAAGAATAGCGCCCCAGAAAAGTTCTGACGCTGCACAGTCACTGGTCGGTTCTGCGTGTTGAGGAAAATAAATCCAATTAAAAGTCCGAAGAATGCAGCCTGTACCAGTCTGATGTTGATGACCAGTCGGTTGCGCACGGCGTTGAGAAAGGCGCGATGTGTCAGATAGCGCAGCTGTACGATAGGCGGGCTTGTGCGGCGAAACAGAGACGAATCAATGGGTGCGAGTTCTGGACACGTCACCAGTGCACGAACAGTCCGCGCGCCATCAGATCGCTCTTCCCATGAATCGGCTAGCATCCGCGCACGCGCCTGAGTATCAGACTGCAAGCCCATTTGGTGCACGTCATTCCCAAACAGCACAGCATTAAAGACGTGATCCGCTGGATTAGAGTACATAGCACAAGGATAGCCCAGTGCAGCTACATAGTCTACTAGGCCAGAGCGCTCGCCTAGATACACTATGCGACCTTCTGATAACACCATGATGTCGTCGATTAGCTCAAACATTTCTGAGGACGGCTGATGCAGTACTGTGACTACTGTGCGACCAGTAGACGCAATATCCTTTAATTGAAGAGTGACCATCAATGCTGAATGTGCGTCTAAACCAGAAGTAGGCTCATCCAGGAACAGAATGGGTGCTTGCGTCACGTATTCCTGTGCAATTGCTGTTCGCTTCCGTTCACCGCCAGAAATGCCCTTTTCCGAAGTATCCCCGACTGCCGTGTGTTGGCACTTTTCCAGTCCGAACAATGAGAGCGCCCGGGCAGTCCCGTGTATATTCTCATGGGCCGCGTGAGAGCGCTTTTCTCTTTTACCCTTTGTTTGGTTTGCTGTAGCCGGTGCTGGAAGGACGGAATCATCTGTGGCGCCGCCACCATTCTGTTCGTGGTGATTATCAATGGTTTCTGGAGAATACTGAACAGATGCCAATGGTGGCGGCCGCAAAATTATAGACATTGTAATGGCCTCGCTCACTGTCTGCGTAGAGAGTATCACATCGTCCTGGTGTACGAACCCTGCCAGCAACCGCAAGCTGGCTCCAGATGCCGGGCGGCCATTAACCCAGATGCGACCAGTAGTGGTTCCAGAGTTCTCTGTGCCAGCCAGCAAATTAAGCAGTGTGGTTTTACCAGACCCCGAGGGCCCCAAAATAGCAGTGACGCGTCCTGGACGGAATGCACCGGTCAAATTATGTAGAATGAACTTGTCCTCGTACTTGGACTTGCGAAACCATGACCAATGGTGTTTGCCGCCTTCATCGTTAGGAGCTGGCCTGGCACGTACTTTGACAGAATAACCAAGGTCCTCAAACGATATTTGTAGAGGTGTAGTTTGTTGCATTTTATATCTATAACAAAAACAAGCGCGCTTAAATGGTGTTATTTGCTCAACTATACGTTTTGCAAAAAGAAAGGGAAGAAAAATGGTATTTCAAGCGTCTTACATAAATGTGGTACACGTGGGGACATATACCTCGTTTGCAATATTGCGTCCTTGGGAAGGTGTAGATGCGTTTTTATATATGAGACTCCACTCTTGTTTTTTATAGCCTTTTTTGATAAAGCGTAGAAAAGATCAATCTGGAAAAAGTCCCTTTTTAGATAGCCTACAACAGCAAAATGGTCGCTTAAGGCAGCAAACAATGAACCGTGCGCATAGGGACCACCCATCCATTAGTAAAAACAACCGTGCTTTTTTTTCCAGTTATGCAAACTGAATAAATTGAGCACAAGGGTTCTGAAACTCTTCATAGAAAACATCCCCGTTTAGGAACATGTTGGGTGTGGCTACTGTTGTGTGAATAAGCAATTATAATTTAAGGCTTGGCAGTAACAGTTATAAAAGATGTCATGGGAAACTGGCATTTTTCGACCCGAAGTAGTGCACATCCTTCTGTGTTACTTTACACACCCTACCAAGATTGTGACTGGAAGCGATTGCAATCCGATTAACAATCCCTCCACAGACGGATCTAGAAATATGCTAATCTATGCTGTCTTCCTGACACAAGGAGAAATCATCCGGTATAGTCTTCGTCGCCTACAGGACTTACTTTTGGATTGCACACGACGATGTCCTTTGTTGTAGACTTGGAAATATATGAATGAGTAACAGATTCCTGGATCGGCAAAGACTTGTCATTGGAAATTTCCAGTAAAAGCTATTATGATTAATATATAAACAAACTTAGGGCCGGAACTTTCTGGTAAAAAAAATTTGAGAGAAAATGTGTTATCGGCCGAGGTTTCCTCATACGCATTTTGCTATGAAAGTAACACGAATGCTACTGAGGAGGGGAGGGTGACGGACAAATGACCTCATTCAGCATGCTCTTCCCTTAAGCGCCACTCAATCAAGACCACTAAATGGGCGAATCAAGAAATTTTTTGCTTGATGGATGACTCTCAACGCTCTTGATCCTTTACGCGTTTTCTTGTATTTCCTTTATTGTATTTCCTTTATTGTATTTTAATTTGCAAATGGCATCGCGAAAAGCAAAAAAATTGGTATCGCCACAGGCTCGTACAAAATCACGGCGCAAGTCTGCAATAATCGCAGCATCAGAGATAGCGGCTGCGGCTAAACGCAAACTGGACTTTGACTTTGGCGAAAAAGTCACGAAGAAGACGCGTGCTAGCACACAAAGTGATAATAAGCGAGGAAAAACTACAGAGGCAAATATTAAAAATAGAGAAAATGTGTCGTCGTTGTCTGAAGGTGGTTCGTCCGAGTCCGAGTCCGAGAGCTCAGACAGCGGATCTGGTGATTTCGAAGAGGGTCCAAGGCGATCAGCAGTACTGCGCAGCCCAAGAACGCCGAAAAGGCAGCAGATGACGCCAATCGGCACCCCGACTACGCGACAAGCAACACGTTCAACCCCAAACAAACAGCACACAACGCCCGAAACGCGCAATACACACGCAGCCAACAGCAGAACACCCACTAGAAGTTCTAGCAGAGACAACAAAGGCTCTTTCACTAAGGATGACTCTGCTACGCAGTACAATCTGCGACAGCGGGCAAAGGAGGTGTCGTACCGGCAGTTGGCGCCACCACGCAGCCCTCCGGCGCGGTACACGCAGTACATGAAGCATATGCGGGCGCTGGAGCGGCAGGCAGCAGAGGCAACGGCTCTACGCGAGCTGGAAGAAGTACTTGGTGACAGCAGTGTAGTCGCCAGGGCTGATGAGACAGGCAATAAGTTCGGCAGAAGGGCGGGGGAGGTGGGTCAAAGCGAGCGACTCGGGGGAGGTGGCACGGGCGAGACTCAGCAGGGCGAGTCGAATCACGACGACGAGGCAATTCTGCCACTTAACCTGGCAGAGCTTGGGGAGGCACGGTGTCGGCGCGCAGGGTACATGGGACCGGTGGGAACTCCATCGGAGGCGACACGGGTGACATTTGACGATGTGGGCGGGCTGGACGAGCATGTGCAGGCGCTGCGCGAGATGGTTGTGCTGCCGCTGGTGCAGCCGCAGGTGCTGCGGGCACTGGGAGTGCGTGCGCCGCGCGGTGTACTGTTCCATGGAGCGCCGGGGACTGGCAAAACGCTGGTGGCGCGGGCGCTGGCACACAGCTGCGCGGCGCATGGCAGCGGGGCACCGGCGATTGCATTTTTCATGCGGCGCGGGGGCGACTGTATGTCCAAATGGGTCGGCGAGGCTGAGCGCCAGCTACGGCGGCTGTTTGCGCAGGCACGCGCGTTCCAGCCATCGATCATATTTTTTGACGAGCTGGACGGCCTGGCGCCTGAGCGGTCGGGGCGCCACGACCATGTGCACGCGTCAGTAGTGGCGACACTGCTGGCGTTGATGGACGGTGTCGACGATCGTGGACACGTAATCGTAGTTGCAGCAACCAACCGCCCGGACGCCATTGACCCAGCGCTACGGCGACCAGGGCGACTGGATCGCGAGCTATTGTTTCGCTCGCCAGGCCCCGAAGCGCGGCGACGGATCCTGCGCATTCATACGCGTCGCTGGCCGCTTCCACCTGCTCTGGAGCAGACTGTGGTCGACCGCACGCCGGGATGGGGCGGCGCTGACATTGCCGCGCTGTGCGCCGAGGCCGCGCTGGCCGCCGTGCGTCGAAGCTGCCCGGAGCTGTACGCCCCACAGCCGGAGTTTCCGGTGCCGGAAACCACACGCCACGTCGCCGTGACGATGGCAGACATCACACATGCGCTCACCGCTGTTGCACCGGCTGCCGCGCGAGCGACGGCTGCAGCCACAGCGCCACTGCCTCCAGAACTGCACGCATTGGCAGGGCGCCATGTTGCACGCGGCGTGCGGCTGTTGACATCGCAGCTGCCACTGTCTGCGCGCGTGTTTCGGCCGCGTGTGGCCGTATACGGACTGGCGGGCATGGCTGTGGGTGCCGTGGCGGCTGCTATTGTGCACACAGTAGGCGGCGATAGCGACGCCGCGGTATTTGCGGTGAGCCCGGCAACTGACGCGGCGACGATTCCTCGCGTGTTCGCAGAGGCGCAACGACGGCAGCCCAGCGTTGTGCTGGTCGCCGACATTGCCGCGCTCCCCGATGCGCTAGGCGCTGCCGGCGTGGCACTGCTTTCACACAGCATCCGCGCGTTGCCGGCGTCTGCGCGAGTGGCCATCGTGGCAGCTGCGGAGGCGCCGCCGTGCGCCGCGGCAGCATCTGCAGACCTCGATCGTCTGTCGCTGGCTGACCGCGTATGGCGCGCCGCTGTGCCGCCTTTTGCGCGCCCGTGGTTTGCAGCTATGCCGTCGGCCTGCCGAATTTGTGTGGCACTGCCCACAGCGCCACAGCGCCAGGCGTTCTTCGCGCCGCTGGTGACTGCCGCTGATGCCCCATTTGCAGTCGCCGATGCGCCTGCAGATGTACAGCTCGAATCAGCCCACGTTGTTGTACGCTCTACTGGCTCTGTTGCTCTATCGGATGCGACGTCCGCAGACTCCACAGTCGTTGGAACCCCCAATACATCTGACATTGCAGCGCCCCGCTCGCCGCCATCACTCCTCCGCTCTACTCTTTGCGACGTCGCCCGGGCGCTGGCAAGCAACAGGATTTTTCGCAGCATGGCACACGCGCCCAGTCCGTCGCGCAATCGCTTATTCTACGCTGCGACGCGCCGTCCGCTGTTGTTCCTTGACGCCGTGCAGCTCAAGGCTGCCGCTGCACAATACGCTTCTGCCAGTCTTTTTTTGGACGATATCGGCACCGTTGCCTGCTCTGCGCGTTTACTGGCGCGCATTCGTCGTCCTTCCACGCCACCATTGGATGCAGACATCGCAAGCTGCTCTGAAGACGATTCTGCTCCCGACGATGACTGTTCCGAGATCCTACGTCGTGCTACTCTACTCGAATCTGTGGCAGCATCGTTGATTGAGCGCAAACTCGGCCCGCTTGCTGCCCGTCTGAGCCATGCTTCCAGCGATGGGACTGCCTCTGAGATGTCGGCTAGATCGTCTAGCCCTGCGCCTATAGTAATTGCTCCCGAGCCTCCTACTGCCCCTGCAGCGTCTGAGCCTCCCTGTGCCCCTGCAGCGTCTGAGCCTCCCTGTGCCCCTGCAGCGTCCGAGCTTTTATTCGCTTCCGCCTCTTTCAAATCCACGCCCGCCCGCCCCTCATCGGCCTTGCGGTGGAGCGTCAGCGCCTCGTTCAACAACCTCAGCACCGTCAGCCGCCCGCGTCAGCCGCCTGGCTTCTCCGCCATTTCCATGCCCGCGACGCCTGCCCACCAGCAGCTAGGCATTCCTCAAGTCATCCACAACTCCGCCGTCTCTGCATCTAAGAAACGGCTTCCCCCAGATGCGCGCAAGGTATTCCTCGCGGATCTGCTGCGTCTCACGCGAGGCTTCTCCATTGACGCCCTAGAGGCTCTACGAGTGAGTCTGGCTGACCTGCTAACCCGCCGCACCGGTCCTATTACTACCTCTTCCGATGAGGATGACGCCTGCAGCAACGCCATCTTTGACCGTTTTGCTCGCACTCTGCGCATCTGGAATGAAGATGCCCTCCGCGACCGCGAGGAGCTTGGTCTGTTGCTCCCACTAGACGCAGAGGATGACTTTGAAGAATGAATTTATTGGTTTTTTTTTGCAAAATTAATAGCGTTAGCGGTTGACTATACTAGCAGGATTCGATATTACGAGATTGCGTCATTCGGGCAGTGCGTCTGCGTTACAGGTTGGGCGTCGTTGGAGGACAGAGTAGCCAGACAAACATTTGTGGTCATTAACGACTCCATACCTAGCTACACCCTCCCCTCCAAGAGGGAATACAGGCTACATCAAGGAAAGTTATATGTGGTGTATTTTATTGCTGTGACGTTGCTAAAATAGTCTACACCATGTCTCTATTCAAAACTACTACTAATATTATGTTGCTGTTCGGTTTCTTGGTCCTTTCTTCTTGTCTGTCAACACCAACCACGCACAGAATTTATCTCTCACGGTCCAAGACACAAGACCACTCGCTGACAATAATCGCCTTGACTGACGCAAATACTTTTTGATGCGCCAATAATCTTCCTAACAACTGTTGAACCCCCTACACACGTGCCAGCAGCCATCAACCCGCTGCTGCTTTGTCATCACTGTTGTTTTTTTTTACCACTTCCCCGCATTTCAACTTAATTCATTTACATAAGCGTAGGGTATTTTTGTTTTCTTCATGGGGCTTGCAGGGGCGCTTATTTTACTCAAGCTTCTACATCCAGGCAATATACGCAGTCATGGGCAACGAGCGTTCCATACAGCCTTTGGCTTCTACACATTATTCACAATAGCAACAACGGGTATCCTTGCATTGAGCTCGGTGGTGTTTGCAGGCGTTCGACGAACTACTGGTTTGACATTTCGTCGGAAGCCATGGCCACCGATTAATCTAGCGACGAGTCAGCGTTGGTTAGAATGGTACGATGCCAGAATAACGCAGCTTAATAGCAAGGCAGAGGATCGCATTAACTGGGTACTTCAGAAATATGGTCCTTCTATAGAAGATGCCAATGTGCGTGCTGTCTGGGAACAGCAGCTACGGGATGATGTTCACAAAAAGATGGACAGAATAAAGGAACGAAGGAGACTTTGTCAGGATCTTGTTGATGATGCTAAATCTTTGGGTCAATCTGATCAAACTTCCAATGGTGCTGATGTGCCATGCAAAAAGCATAGGCGCCATTCAAAGCTGTTTGCTATTTATTTGAAGACTGGTGAATATCTATTTGATTGCATTGTCGCTTGGATGAGTGCCAGTCCTGTCTGTTGCTATGAGGAGTCAAATGTCCCTGGAACTGCTGGTCTGGTCTCCATAGATGATCTCCTTGCAGAGTCTGACGCTTCACCACGCCTGTCATATCCCACACCCTTTATCGCCACTGCTGCTGTTTCGTGTCACTCTCTTGTTTCCAGTTTACCGCCGCCAGAGCCCAGCGCTCCGCAGCTCCCAGAGACTGATTTATTGTCCTTTGCATCCACTTCTCGGACAGCCGTTGCTGGTGGGCTATCCACATCTCAGCCATCCTCGCTCCCAGGCTCCTCCAGCCATCCTATCTCCGCCTATGCAGCCGAGTCTATGTCACAGATGGCAGGACTCTTCGAGCCCCCGCCTTACACACCCATTGACGACGCTTTCCACACCCCTGATCCCAGCCCTGATCCCCCATCACACAAGGAGCACTCGATCTGATCACAACCTTTGGCATTGTACTGGTTCATGCTCGATATTTTGTGAGCGGTTAAGGCCAGCGGCAAAGTAACATAGGCCTGGCGCCATGAAACGTATTTGCGAAATAGTTTCTTTAATGAAAAATTCTACTCTGTTAACATGAAAATGCAAACCTTCCCATATGAAGAATCCAATATGCAGTTCGTGGACTTTCTAGAGTGCTGCCCCCTTTTTTCCTGAAGACGATTGCTTTTGTCTAGTCACTTTATCTAGCAGCACCCTTCCCATCCACAAAACAGATGTACTACCTTCACAATACACACCTGCTAACCCGGATGTGGTGAGAGTGATTATTAGCAAAAGCAAACATTGTCGCAGAAGAAACTAGTAGACCTTTGGAAAGTGCGGTTCTGTTGCTGTTGCCTCTATTGTTTGTCTTTCTCAGTTTGTGGTAGCGTACAATTAAACACTGGTTTCTGCTTGCTTAACATATTTTGTTTACCTTCCCTAAAATTATAACTATGCTTTATTGCATGAAGGCATGACATAGAAGGCAGTAACTGTTTCAGACATTGTTTTACAAGATGGTACAAATCAGGGCCATTAAAATTCTCTACAGTTTGTTCCAACTGCGTCTTCTGTTGATTTAATGTGAATTACAAAAGCTTAAAGTCTTTCTTTTCTGTTTTCCTTTGACGATGCTAATATCTTACCTTTTGCTGTGTGAATACTTAAAACCCTTCACTCCTTCAGCCATTGCTTTCTATTTTTTTCTTGTGTGTCTTTAGATTTCTGACAACTGCTTTTTCTTTTATATAAAACTAAAAACGTATCAACTGACTAAAGAGTTTTCTTAAATTTCATTCTTGTCGTCATAGCTTTTTCTTTTAAATTTGCATGAGTCAGAATAACGATAGCTTACTATTAACCATGCAGCTTAGTAGCCTCTTGACATACACAGCTGCCGATGTTCTCATTATTGCGCTGTCATTATATGTGGCTGTCACCACCTTTCGCCCTAAAGCCTTGGTATTTGCCTATGCCCGCCCATTTATTCAATGTCTTGTAGCGGCTTCTGCGGTTCTTGCAGCCTTACAGAGCAGACCCCATATGGCCAACTATCTACCCGCAATAGCAATGGCTATGCTGCCTATTCTTGCACATCATTCGGCGGGTTTTGTAATACTACAGCTTGCAACCATTCTTAATATTTATCGTGCGCTACATGATAGTAACAGTGAACTTTGGTATCGTGGTGCTAGTGCTCTACTGTACAGTTTTATGCTGTTAGCCAATCTTAACAGCCAGCTTATTGATATATTGCAACCAGTTGTTGACAGTATTCTTTTTACCAAGGAACGTGCTCTCATTTGCAAAAGCAAAGAACGCGCTCTTACAAATGAAGACCTGTGGCAAATCCCAGAAAAATCTAAAATAGGAGTTGCATACAAGAATTTTAGCTATAATGTCAAAGAACCGCTATTCATGATTCGGGCTATTGTAAAAGCAACATGGCGCTCGTTGCTTCCACTTTATGCACTCCAGCTGCTAACGCAATTGGCAGGCATACTTGCAATTGAAGCTACCGACTTTTTATATGACTGTTTTGACAACCCAACTGAACACGCATGGTACCATGGATATTTTGCGGCACTTTTTCTTTTATTACTGAATTATGTTGAAGAATTGGAGGGTATAGTAGATACTCACATCGACAGAGAAATGGATAGTACAACTAATTGCTTTAAATTGGAGAGGTTCCGTGCTCCGCTACGCAGGCATGTCAGAATGGCTGGCAGTGCATATGATTTTGAGTCAATTGCTTACAAGCTTGTAAGCATATTCCAGGGATGCACTGGACTCCTCAAACTGGCGGCAATGTGCTTCAGTATATATCGTAAATTTAATTGGTTGGCATTGATTCCATTTGCAGTATCTGCTAGTATTAAGCTTACTGAGAAGATTTCAGACTTTCTGGACCGCAATTCTTTCAATTTGATTAACAATGCCTATTATTTGATGATTGGTTCAGACATTACTGAAATATTTAGGGGAATACGGCCAATAAAATTATTTGGCTGGGAAAGGATGTATACTGAACAATTCTTTAATCCAATTAAGGATAATTCTAAAAGGCGAATGTGGTATAATCCAATTTTGCAAGTTGTTGAGGCTGTCATAAATTTGATCCCTGAAATGGAAAGCATAATATCCTCATACATAATAATTCAAGCATACAAAATGAATGGCTCTGCATCTACAAAAGATTTGACCTTGTCAAAATTATATAATCTCAATAAGCTTACTAACAAAATTAGGTCAACTTCGAATAAGGTATATAGGTTGCGTATGTCAATACAGGAGTTATTTTCTTATGACCTACAAGCGGAATCATTGATACACGGTACTCCCATTAATGTACTTTCTCAAATGAACTTGGAACATGCCGATTCTGACCCATCTGTTGTGGTTAATAAAGGTAGTTTTACCTGGAATAGCACTGCTGCTAAGCCAGTGCTTCAGGATATATCACTTAGTGTATCATCTGGAGAGCTAGTTGCTGTTGTTGGTAGAACGGGTGCAGGAAAATCATCACTTTTACTGTCTATTTGCGGCGAGCTTGAAATGTTGCAAGGCTCAGGTAATGTTGTTGGTAGGATTGGATATTTAGAACAGTCACCGTGGATAATGAATGATACGCTGCGTGCTAATATTATATTTGGACGCGAGTATGACAGTGCATATTTTGAGAAGGTTATTGGTGCTTGTGCTTTGGCAGAAGATATTGATCATTGGCCAGATCATGATCTGACAGTCATAGGCGACCGGGGAATAAATATCTCTGGTGGACAAAAAGCCAGGCTTGCATTAGCCAGATCAATTTATGCGCGAGCAGATATATACATTCTTGAGGATCCAGTGTCCGCAGTGGATGCACATGTTAGACGCCATATTCTTGACAACGTGATCCTTGGCTCAGGAATTCTAGCCAACAAGCTACGCATTATTGCAACTAATTCCAAGCATATTCTTCCATTTGCAAATCAAGTGGTAAGGCTCAATAATGAAAAAGCAACTGTTTCTAGGCAAGTACCGCAAAAATATACTCCTGCTAATGTAGCTGATTTGCTTTTACCCAGAATTAGCACAGAAACAGAGAAAGATGTGGAAGAAGAATTCGATTATTCCTCAGATGATTCTTCGTCAATGACTGATTGCAATAATCCATTGGATTCAGATACCGAAAATGCAGAAAAGGTACCAGTAGAAAGCAGTCGTGCACAATATAAAAACTTTCTGTATGCGTTGAAACTCTGTGGGACTCCAGTTGCTGCTACACTATTATTGGGGCTATTTATTGAACCAGTCACCAAGTTTATATTTGATTTTCTAGAAATCAATAAGCTTAGGGAATATGCTGTTGATGAAAGTACAAAGGCTACTATGTTACTTTCCTACATGCACTTATTGATAATTAGAAAGGGTGCAATAACACTAACAAGTAATGTTGAGGAATTTATTAGAGAAACTATTGGTATGAAGTACTATTCACGTACTATAAATCTGATGTTTCTCAAAAGCCTTATATATGCACCAATGTCATACTTTGACAGTACTACCCAAGAGCAGGTTGCCACATTGTTTAAGGAAAGTGCGGAAGTTGTAGGAGAAAGAATTCCAAAATTTCTTAGTTATCGAGTAGCAGATGTCCCTGAGGTATTCTTGTCCATAATTCAAATAGCACGCAATGCTCCTTGGTTGCTTATTACAGCGCCCATGATTATCTGGGCATATAGAAAACTGGATTCACTGGCTGATCCAATATATGAAATGCTTAAAAAATTACGGCACAATTCTGATAATGACAAACATCATAATTTGGCAATTATAAGAAATGGACAGCGAATGATACGTTTATTCCAAGTGGAGCCATATTTTTCTAAGAGGCATATTAAAAATTGGGATGAGCAAACCAGATTTACTTGGATAGAAGATTCTTTAGAGGAATTGGAAGATTTGGTATATACTACCATTAGACGTATTGGTGCAACATTGGTTGCATTCTTTATGATTTTTCAGTCACATCAACTGAATTTTAGGGTATCATCAGTTGAATACCGTACATACACTAGACTTTTAGAGCTGCTCATTAATTCTGCAACCGGTGTTGCTCGCTTGCCAAGGGAGGTTTGTGAATTTTCAGATGGCATTACCATATTCAGAAAGTTTATCAGGATTAAACCAGAAGCGCCATATATAATTGACAATAACCGCCCATCTGCAGAATGGCCAGCCAACGGAAAGATTGAATTTCAAAACTTTAGCATGTCATACCACGAGGATCTGCCTCCAGCATTAAACAACATCAACCTGACAATCTACCCTGGAGAGAAGATCGGAATTGTTGGACGCACAGGCGCAGGAAAATCGTCTTTTGCCAAGGCACTATTCCGCTTGGTCCCAGATGGCACCACTGGCACAATCCTGGTCGATGGACAAGACATTTCCAAGTTTGGTGTTGGGGATCTCCGACCACGGCTAGGAATTATTCCACAAGAATCAACTATGATGTCTGGAACGTATAAAAAGAACCTGGATCCATTGGATGAGTTTTCGATTGAGGAAATTTGGTCGGCATTACTCAAGTGCAATATTGCATCCAAGGTGTCACCCCCACGTGTGCGGCAGTTAATACCACAAAATAGCAGACAAGCAGAGCTTGACAAGGACTATGAAGAAAAGAAAGCCATTTATGATAAGTACTGGTCAGCATCAGGAAAGCTAATGAAGCTGTTTATGCTGGTTTTTATAAAATGGCCTAAAAGGCAGATTTGTTATTATCGAAATCTCCCACCATCATATGGGCTTTGGAAATATGCATTTAGTGGTGGTCATGGGTTCAGTGGAGGCCAGGAGCAATTATTTAGCTTGTGTCGGTTGCTGTTACGTAAGCGCCGCATTATTGTCTTGGACGAGGCAACGGCTGAAGTTGATTTAGAAACGGACAAGGAAATTCACAGGCTTATACGTGATGAGCTTAGCAACAGTACTATTATAACAATTGCTCATCGTCTGGAAACAATTATGAACAGTGACCGAATCATTGTCATGGACAAAGGGCACATCGTTGAGGTTGGACCTCCACAGGAGCTGATCAAACAAGGCGGTCATTTTGCCAAACTTGTAGAAGCTAATGATTTTGGCCAATAGTTTAGTTCTAATTTTTTTTTTCCATAAAAAAGCATAAATTACAGGGTATAGTGTTTAATAGGAATATTATGTGTTAAACTGACAGAGCTCCCTTGACACTGATATTTGTTACAAACCTCTTAGATTGTGGAGTAATTAGAAAAGTAATGTTATTATTAGACTTAAAGAAAATTTTAAACAAATAATTGCCACGCAGACTACCCTGCTTCTATCGGCCTACTGCGCGGCCAACAATAGAAACAATCACTTAGAGAGTTAGGCCAATTGCCCGCACATGTTCGGTAGTGACCACACTGAGAACTGTCTCCTTGCTCAACTCCCGCCTCTTTGCAACACACTTTTTAATGCAAGGATTGACTACGTAGAAACCATAAAAGACATTTCCAATGTACATTTAATTTGGTTGTGAGTGCTTATCTTGCATTGTTAAATTGTTCTTGAATAGTTTATAATTTTATTAACATTGTGTGAAAACTATAGCGGCAATCTAAATTTCTAGAAAAGAAATATGCAACGATTGTTCGTATTAGGCAATGCTACAAGCTCTAGAATGCAATTGTTTTAGCTGGGTTCTATGAATATAATATAGGGCGATTAGAGATTTTTTTTAATGTAATACAAGTAAATAGGCCGCTTATTTTTCATTAGAAACATGTTTTTAAAGTTTATCTTCGTAACTTCATGTTTGTGTTTACCATATGCTGTCCTTTGAGAATATACAGATAGTTATCATATACATGTCGCTGGTTGCTCTCCAACTATTGGTAAAGAAAAATCTCATGAGCATTTGGTTTTGCAAATTTTGTTGTTTTCTTTGGAAATGCGGATGCCGCTGAAAACTATCAGGATATATTTTTTTCTATTTTTCGCGACTGAAAGTTAATGCTCGAGCTTTTCCAAAATCGAATTGCGGTGTCCTCCGCGGATCCACAGCAATAACTAGTAAATTATTATAAGACTAGCCCAATCCACTAACTTTACAACGACTGTATTCCAAGTAGTCATCTGTTGCGAAGGATCGTAGCACATCACCCCCTGAACCAGGAAAAAGTTTGTTTTGACTATGCTGCTTAGAATTTGCTGAAAACTTGTTTCTCAGTAAAACAGGGTACTCTGGAAGAAAGGAAAGCTACAGAGTTATTCCTACTTTTGTTGCCTACTGCGGCCCCGGAGACAGGTTCACAGATATCTCACTGTCGTCGTCTCTTCCAATTGCAGTCAAGCTGCCTGACGCCCAGCCTTCGCCTAGGTCGCGCGCCATACGCCGTGACGGCGTTTGAAACGCCTGAACGGGCTCCTGCAATCCATGCTGGCCAAACGGCCCACGCAGCTGCTGTTGCATCGCGTGCTGGTGGTAGTGCGCTTGACCCGGCGCAGGTGTGCCAGAGGCGGACTGCTGCGCTGGCCACTCCAGCGACCCGCGCCTTCCTGGAGATACCCGCGTGGATTGTGTACGGTGCGCCTGGCGTGACGGCGACACTGTGCTGCCTGCTCGAGTTGGGTCGTGCTTAGGCAGAATCGCCGATCCGCCGCTGCCGCGACTATCTCTGATAAGTGCCAGCCTGCGGTTCTGCTCCTCGTGGAGAATGGCGTCCCACTCGGCCTCCTGTTCCTGAACAGTCGGCAGTGCCTCAATCTCGCGCAGCCTTGTCTCGTAGTCGCGGTACAGTGACTGGCTCTTGGTGCCTAGTTTGTTCTCTGCTTGCCATTGGTAATATATTAACCGCAGCAGTGCACAGCGTCGAATGTTATATGGGGTCGTAAACGCTGTATCGGCGTGCAGGTCGTGCTGCAGCGCCTCGGCCAGCTGCTGCAGAGTGGCCTTGGCTTTGTTGTCCAGCGTCCCGCGCAGCACTGCGTTGCGGTTGTAGCGCAGCCAGCTGCGCGCCCATGACAGCATTGCTGCGCTGCTGGCCTCAATCTGGTCGTTTGTAAAGTCGCCCTGCGCCCGAAACATGTTTAGCATTGCGGCGTCGCTCGGATAGAACGACTCCAACGTCAGCAAATGCAGCAACGCGTTCTTATAATGCCGCTGCCCCGAAAGCCATGCCTGTGTGGGTTGTGCGTCTGGATTTCCTCCACTTGGTCCTGCCAGCGCACCGCCCACTCGTACATCCAGCCCTGCTTTACCCTTGTCCTTGCTTGACCGTGCCGACCGCGATGCATGAACCGCCTCCGGGTGCGCCAGCTGCACACCGCCTGGACCACCTCTTGCAGAGGCCATGTACCCACGAGATTCGACCCCGCCAGTGCGCCCCATGCCTGCAGTGCGTATTGGCGGCAGAAGTGTGTGTATCTGGGGCTGCTGCGGCTGCTGCTGCAGAGCCTGTTGATGCAGGCGGTAATAGTGCTGCTGCTGTGGATATTGTGGTTGTACGTGACCGTATGACAGCGCTTGGAGCGGTCCGCCATCTCCTGCCCTGCCAGCGGCAAACTCATCGCTCAGTTCGCCCGCCGTTGGCCGCCTTGGGCGTGTGACCAGACGCCCGCCAGCGGTGGCGCCGTACTGATCAACCATACTGGCCGAGGCCGGGGTGGCGCTGCCAAAAGTGGACGCAACAGCGGGCTCATGCGGCACTGCCAGGCGCGGTGGTTGAGTTGACGATCCAACGTTTGCATATTGCGACTGCACATGCATCGGCCGCTCATCAGTTGCCCCTGCAGCCAACACAAACGCCGCATTGCCGCCTGCCCCGCCTTCCAAACCGGGATTCTCGGAGAACTGGTGCTGTGACGACCACAGCGGATGTGTGGTGGCTGCTCTTGGCAGTGAATGCGTCGTATCTCGCCGCTCGCGCCCCAGTGGCGTCTCATACGCAGCCATCTGGGACATTGAATGTGTGCTGGGTAGTCCTCGCAATGACGTCAAACCTACGCGCGGGGGCGACTGTGCAGTCTTGGCCGTCGGCGATGTCCGCGTGCTGTATGGCGTGGAACGCGACTGGTGAAAGTGGCCTACGTTCCTGTAGACGTGAGATGGAGACAGCCTGCTTGTTGAGTGCGAGAAGTGCTGCTGCTGCTGCTGCTGCTGCTGCTGTTGCACTCGGCCGTAGTGATGGAAGCGCTGCTGTCTGCTCCCCCCTCCAGGATAAGAATCGCTCTGGCTTTGATAAACCACGCCCTCGGCTTCGGTAGTGATACGTTCCACATCGGTTGCTGTCTCATGCCCGCCATGGCTGTGATGAGACTGATGCTGCGGCTGTGCAAGCTCCCCGCTGCTTCTGTCATCACCTGTGCCAACATGCCCTGCGCCTGTCATAATTGCACTGGCAGCGTCAGCAAGTGGCATATGCGGCAGAGGCGATTGAAAACCCTGGCGGTGCGCCAGGGACTGCGCCTGCTGCGCCGAGCTGTGTGGTGGACCCGTGCTGATAGAGGACATGGCCATTGGCCCGCCCGTTGCTGATCGAGCTGTCTCGCCATACTGCCTGATTGTCGCCTCTAATGAGCGGATCTGCCCTGCCTGTTGTGTCTGCATCTGCAATAGGCTCTCACAATGGCGATGTATATCATCCATTCTCGTCAGAATCTGTTGCAATATACTCCCATCCGGCACCCCCAAGTGCCCGCTGGTTTCGCCCTGCCACGACCGCCCTGCCTCGCTTTGCATACTCAGCGACTGGCGGTGCTGTGCCCGCGCCGAGACCGGCGACAGCGCAAGTCCTGTTAGCGACCGGATTGGCGCAATATGGCTCTCTGATAAGGTGCGAGAGTGATGGCCCAGCGGCTGCCCCATCGAGCTGCCGCCTTCAAAACCTTCCGTGCTGGTCGCAGAAAGTGGAAGCCGTGGATCCTGGCTGTCGGCCTCGCTGCTTGTATCCATTGCCGTGCCCTCGACGTTGTTTGATGGGTGCTGACACAATGCCCCTGCTTGAGTGTCAATGCTCGCTGCGCTGGCAAATAACGAAGATGGTGATGGCGAGATACTCACAGCTGAGGTAAGAGGATAAGAATGTGTGCCGTCAGAACTTTTGTAATCAATGGGCGCAGAACGAAGACGAGATGAGACCCGTGCATTCAGCATCGACGCCTGTGTCGGCATCCAACGTCTAGTATCCGACATACGAGTGGTTGCATCAGAGGGTGCATTCGATGTTGATGTGGCTGCTGCGCTTGAGATATTTGCACTGGGTGTTGTTGTCCTTGTTGTCGCCGCTGTGTTGCTGGCTGTCATCGCAAACCCAAGTGGCTGCGCCAATCTTGCCGCTTCTGGCGTATTCTGAGGCACGTAGATACTGTAAGGCTGCTCGCCTGACTGAGGAGATCCCTGGCTGTACATGCGGCGCTCTGCAGTCTCAGTACCCCCAGCGCCAGCTCCAGCGGCTGTTGCTGTGCCAGTGGCTGTGCTGGTGGGGTAATTCTCATGGGAGATGGGGCCCGCACGAATCTCCAAATTGCCTTCCCCCATGACGGGCTGGGATGCATGCGTGGCTGCGCACACCGCCGAACCAGACGGCTGCTGTCGGACTGCAGAGGAGGGTATTGATGGGAAGTCTAAATTAGGAAATGCCAGATGTGTCGGGGCCGAGCCCAATGTGGAAATTCCTGCACCAGTCCTTCGTATCGGTTGCGAATAAACTGCCTGCACATTAGACGGTTGTAATGTCAAGTGTGGCGACGCCGAAGCTAAGGACGATACAGTGCTGTTTTTGCGACTGCTGCTGCTGCTGCTGCTGCTGTTGTTGTTGCTGCCTGTTCCTTTATTATCAATGTTGCGCTTCGCCATTCCTGCGCCAATACAGTCTGGTCTCTCGCTATTAATGCTTCCGTGTCTAGTTGTCGCTGTAATTGGAACATCTGCAACATGCACCTCGGCGGAGGCAGCTGAGCTCATCAACAAACAAACAGATGACACAAAAGGCCACGAGAATTTGTGAATAATAGAAGAAGCCAATGTAGATGAAAATTTTGGTGAGGATAATGGCTAAAGCGGCAGAGCGCCGTCGGATGTGTAGTGTTTACCCCCAATGTACGCAAAGTACGAGGTGGCAGGCAGACAAGCAAAGAAAGAAAGAAAAGAGTATGTGTATATGTGTGCGGATGTGCGGCGTGCGACAGAAGCAAAACAGCAAAGGATGGCAAAAATGTATCCCGCTGAGGTTTCTTTTCTGCTATCGGTACTGAAGCTGCTTCAAGCGCGTTGATTTGCCTGGGAAGTATATTCTGCTCTGCTATCAATGCAAATGCAAGGCGATAGATAACAGAGGAGATGGCGATGAATGATAAAGACTCTGAGAAATGGAAAGAGTGAGCAATACAAAACGATCCGATGCTCAAGCAGATAAAAATGCGTAGAGGGAAAATGATATAACCAGTAGGAACTAACACTGATGAAAAGCCGGCAGTGGAAGCACGATTCTACCTGTTATACCCGTCTTCCGCAGTCCGACAACCCGACACAAAATAATAGAGTAACTCAGCTGACGTAGCGATCTACAATGACAAAATAGAGCGGAAGGGTAACGAAAAAGCAATTGGAGAATGAGAGGTTAACCAAAAGGAATATTAGCGTATTGACATGTGTGGCATATGGAAGACGTGGTGGTGAGAGGCGTGGCAGAAATGAGATTGGGTGTGTGAATAGGGCTGAATTGATGCATAGTCCATATATGTACATGGTATCCTTATTGTTTGCAGAATAAGGCAAAAGAACGCTCTGATACAGAGTCAGAAGGAGCCAAAGATAGACAAAAAAGGCCAAGTGTTGACAATTGAATGGGTGTTAGGCGCCATTGAGAACAAAAAAAAAAAGGAATAGGAATGCAGATCAGCTCTTGGATGAGATCTATCGGATCGCATAGAAGCTTAACCTTGGCAATGTCAATAGCGATGTAGCAAGATAGTGGAGAAAATCTCAAATTATGCGTGCAGGTACACCGGGACAACACCAGCTCATTTTGCTAAGCGTGTATCCGAGAAGAATACGCCTTGGCGGAGAATAGAAAGGGGGTAGACTCCGGCGTGGGGGAATGCTAGAAAGGAGGGGGTGAAATGGCCGGCGTCTTATTCGGCAAAAGTCTAAAAATCGATGCAAAGGGACAAGCCAGGCAGACCCAAGTGAAAACTAAGAGAGATGGTGGGTAATTGCTTTGGCTTTATCAAGGCGCTGACATACGTTATTGTTATAACCAGGAAAACCGATTCAGTGACGGGGTAGATATCAGAGCGTGTTCGGAACGATGCCAAAGAAAATACAGGGACAACGATAGTGCTGACAGCTATCGTTCTTTTGAGTAAAAAACGAGCGTAAAAGAAAAAAGCCGCGGACCGAAGGCGTCAAGGGAAAGAAGCAGAAATTTGCTGAGAGATTGAAAGTTGACTAGAAAAGCAGATGCGAATAGAGAAGATGGGGGAGGGGAGGTGAGAGAAGAGACGATTATCTGCTAGCCTACACTGGCTAAAGACCTATCATGCGAGATCTGCAACGGCAAGGAAGGGGATGACAAAGAAATATTTTTGAACTGGCTCTTGCTGACAACAGGACACGCACCACTGTGCTGCTAGTGCACTCAGGGCTCGGGAAAAGGGGGGACGAGAGAGGGAGATCCACCCATCCAGGTCAGCATTTGGATTGGGGACAGGCGCAGGCTGGGTTTAAAATTTTTTTTGTTCGTTGAAGCGGATTGTGGAAGAAGTGCTCGGTTTGGTGATGAGCAGACAGAAAGAAATAGAATGTGCAAGAAGACCACGAGGAAGGATTGACAAAGCACAGGAAAAGAGGCGCGGATGCAGTTTTCTATTTTTTTTTTTTGTTGGACAAGCACAGCCTAACGACATTACAGCAACGCTGGAGATAGAATAAAAGAGAAAGCGAAACCCTGTTTGTGAGCTGTCTACCGATGCACGTAGAAGGCGGACAGACATACAGTTTGCCGATTCCAATGGGCAATCATAAAGCTCAAAAATATGCAACAGGAGAAGAATAGGACCACCTCATCTGGATAGATGATCAACATGTGCTATGTCTAAAAAAAAAAATAAGGATGTAGCAAATAGAAAGCTCACACATAGCATCCTTGCTGTGCGTGCGTGCTGCGGCAGTGTGCAAGAGTCCACATGCGTTATCTGTAAATACACAGAACAAAAAAAGACAGTTTTAAAACAATGGAAAGTATCTCGAGCTGGCTTCAGTTATTCAACACATTCTAGCTTTGTAACTGCGAGTAAGCAACAGATAGATGAAATAGATGTAAGACATGGTCATCATGTCATTGTTGCAAGAACAGGGATAGAGGCGTTGTCAAGTTTACCCGACATTAAAGCTATGTACTATGATGAATAGAAAGCAGCAAGAGACGAAAGAAAGGTTATTGCTAGAACACTTACTTTGCAACACAACAGAATGGGTTTTCAGGAATGAGAATAAAGTCAAACACGCGTAGATGCAATGCGCAGTGGACGTTTTAAAATAATGAATGAATGCTCGGCAAATTGAAGGATAGAAACCAAGAACAATATATGCTCACGTCTGCTTTGTACTAACTTTGTGCACAAGTAAAAAGAGTATGATAAAAAGAAAAGAATGAAGGATGCACAACTTTTTTTAAAAGATTATAAAATGAAAAATCAGAAGAGTAGGAAAATGAAGCGAGAAATGTTCAAGATCGCAACCGTTTAGACGAATCAACGGAATGGGAGAGAGAGAGAAATATGTGAAATGGGCTCTCAGAAACACAAAGGTGAATTGAAAAGAAAACCCTTTTTTGTAAGTGATGTTCCTAGCATAAAAAAGAAAATATCTTAGCTACATGTAAGTAGTGCCAGTTTCAATGAGAAAGAGAATCTTTGTTACCACTTCACTCTTATTTTTTCCCAAGCATTCTACTTTGGGTATTTTTGTATACTTCCAATATTCCATTCAACACAACATCCAAAAGAGAATGAAGAGCAAAACATAATGGTGCTGAGAAAAAAGGAACTCACATTTGCTGTCTCCAAAACAGAAATCTTCTTGTCTGCGTTAGACTCGACTCTCTTCCACCGCATGCATATTCACAGAAAGAACAATTTTACTTGCTGTGTGAAAATTTCCTTTTTGTTGTTTGAGGTAATGTGATAAATGTGTTTGAAATGAATGTGGCAAGTGTAATACTCGATTTCAATCCAATAGTAAAACCCCTTCGCTCATTTTGCTTCGTTGTTGGTAATCGGTCATTTGTACCCATCTTTGTATTGTTTCTACTATATATTGCGTTGTATTATATAAAATCACCCTCGTTCTTTTCTAATGTTAAACTTTATTAGTTAGTAAGGATGGTCGTGGCTTGGAGCCAACTATTACATGGGAAATGTGTGCATGGCGCGGGTAGCTGATTTCTTGCCCACGTTACTCTAATTGTGTGTGTGTTTTTCGCCACATTCTTTATTCGAGTGGATACTTGTTGAAAAAAACTGTACATGCGCAACCGAAAAATACACCACCCGCATATCGGCCGATAGCAACACTTGCGCACACGTTCATCTTTTGCACTTGCACATTGCATACTTTCTTACACACATTAAAAGTATGATAGCAAAATCCGATGTTTGTGGTCTAATGTACTCCTTGAACGTTGTCTGTGCTACTGCATGGACGTAACCTGTCACAAAAGAGTACACGATTGACAAGAAAGAAAAAAAGAGCTCAATGCATAACACACTCATCCAAGATGTCGCATGTGGATATGCAGATGTATACAATGAACGTCAAAGATATAGTGAATGGGATGAGGGGGGAGTATGGAAAAAAGGTGGGTTCGTTTTGAGAGTATTTTTTTAAATCTGAAGAAAGTCTGCTTCATACTCTTCCAACCCCTAACAACAAAGACTAAGATCCATGCTATATCGCTCATCTTTTGTGCACAATGACAGTACATTGTTGTACTTGTGTTAAGAAGCCTCAATGCTTGCATTCGTCAGCGCGCATATAAGCACTGAGACAAATTTGACATGTTTTGTATTGCAAGATCTGGTGCCATCGCGGATCACTCCCGCTCGGCCTTTTCTTTCTTGTAAATGTTGAGGTTCTCACCCTCTGACAAGATACTCCATTCATGCATGTTTACGTGGCATGTGGAATAAGCATCTCAGAGTGCCAAATTTTATTTTATACTGTGTCCTTTTGTGCATTGAAACTCAATGTGTATTAATTCTTTACGATCATGTTCAGTAGGCTCTGTGCTACAAATCCTGCAAGCATTGCGCTGAACCTGTGCCATGTCTATTTTTGGAACTCCTCAACTACCACACGATCCTCTCAAGCCATACAATCTCAAAAGCATCCCTCCACTGTGAAATCCCAACAACTCATCTACATTCAAAGTACGAAAATCTTCCGCAATGGATTGTCATTTGAAACCCAATACGTTGTTGTGTAAGCCAACCAACATTTGTGTGGTTAGGAGTTCTTTGTTAGAATTTCTATCCTCATCATCCTTGTAATCATCCCTTCGCTTTCCGTATATTATTTTGGAGTTCTTCATGACTTCCGCACAAAACCTCATTAAAGCGTTGTCGTTCTAACTGACACTCTTTTATCCATACTGTTAACCTCAGTTAAACGGTAAAAAAAGAAGCACTCATTTTCTCTCCAAATGAATCAGCTCTGAATCAACCATGCAAAAAATGATGATCCTCACAGCAACTACATGTTGATGTTATTCGATAGCTACAAATGACAACAACTGCCAAGAGCGTTCTCGTTCCAAAAACAACAACAACAAAGATAGAACCCACTGCTATTTTTGGATAATTTTCGCTATGGTGAGCCCTTCAGAGGCAAGAAATGTGTTGAATTTTCTTTTTAAAAAAAAGGTATTGAAGGGACAACATATGGAAGAAAGGGAGAGAGGGAAGAAGCAAAAGACAGAAAGTTAGACTAAGGAACAAGACAAAGAGAAGAACCAAGTAGAATAGCCATTTGAGTAATGTGTGGTTTGTTAAAGAGAAGCTGTAATGTTTGTAATGGAATTACAGAACAAGACAGATGCCCTTGCTCTTGCCCTTGCCCTTCTTGGCGGCCGTGGTAAGAGCTGCGCGCGTAGCCTCCTCGAACACATCGCGTACGCCCCTGCCCGTCTTGGCCGAGCACTCCATGTACTTGTGCGCCATGATCTTTTGAGCGACATCACGTCCCTACATTTAGCACATGCAATCCGCCTTGCAGATTTTTTAGCAGCAAAACTGCGGAATAGTCTTCCCTTTTAGCGCTTTCATGTAAATGCGCTCTGCACTGTAGTAAAAACAAACAAGCGCTAGTCATTTAGCACAGCATATTGCTTACCTCTTCTGGGGTAACCAGGTGGATGCCATTAACGCGGGCTTGCTCAATAAAGCCCGGATCCTCACGCAGGTCCGACTTGCACCCAACAAGGATGATGGGCAGTCCCTGGCAAAAGTGCATGACCTCGGATATCCACTTTTCCTGGACGTTCTCCAGCGAATCTGCAGAGTCAATTGCAAAGCAGATGAGAATCACATGCGAGTCTGGATATGACAGTGGACGCAGGCGGTCGTAGTCCTCCTGTCCAGCAGTATCCCAGAGCGCCAGCTCCACCTGTTTACCGTCAACCTCGACATCTGCCACATAGTTTTCAAATACTGTGGGCACGTATACCTAAACGGGCATTGAAACAAAACAAAAAACAGGGCAGCGGTTGGTTATTAGCGCATCCAAGAAATAGTCAACTGCGGACTTTTAACAGGAGGGGAGACAGCAGTGTCAGGCGGATAAGCGAGTTGGATATAACACTTATCCACAGTAGCGTGGAAAGTGCAGACACGACGTCATCAGAAGAACAGGATGGGTAGCAGAGCTGTGCAATAAATGCAAACTTGGCCAAGTAAGGGTTGCTTCATATTACAACTACCAATAAGCTCTTCACCTTCTCCACTGCCCCCCCCACGCAAATCTAAGCTTGTGTCTCGAGGAAGTAGATTTTCAAGCAACAAGCATTGTGTTGATGTTGCACAAAGACTGTCAAGCCGCTCTTTTGCAGTTCTCCCAATAATGGTGTCTCGTTGGTAGCAGATCTGAGCAGATTCCAAAAAAGTAGCAATTTAAAGGAAAAGTGACAAATTGTGCGCGCCGTCTCCAGCTGTCAACAACAAAGGAGGTCAACACCAACTAACCAAAAAAATGTTTCACTCACAAGTAGTGCACAAATTGGCAAGATGAGTTATGCGCTAAAGGCAAAAAATAAATAGGGAGAAGTAAACAAACAAGTACATACCTCGGGGAAAGTTCCCTTGGAGAAAACAATTAGGAGACAAGTCTTTCCACAGGCACCATCGCCGACGATGACCAATTTACGACGAATCTCAGCGGGCATTACGTAACTGGATTTATATCTTTATAAAAAAGACGTGCTAAAAAACAAAAAATATAAGACGGTATAAAAGCTGGGTTGTAGATTTAAGAAAGGTATGAAATTCAAAAAAAGCAAAGATGAGGTAAAAAAGAAGGGAAAAGAAAAAAAAGCCCAAGCTGTTTAAAAAATCACAGCCCAAACAACCACGCGCATCAATTGAATTGTGGCCCATGAGCCGCTGCCGCAGCGGCTCAGTTGTCGATCCCCTTTCCCCCACCACAAAACTGCTTGAAACTTGTCCCATCCCAATCATTAAAGATGTCACAACGCAATAAGCAATTATCTAAAAAGAGACTTTATCTCTCGACAAGGAGTAGCTATGCAGTATCCACTTAGGTGATGCTTTATTCCTTCTTGTCGGTTAACTAAATGCTATGAAAGACTACGAGAAAACGCTAGGCATATTCTCAGAGCAATTTCTTTGCCTCTGAGCATTAAGCTCGGAGGCATCTTAGATGACATTTCACTCAACCTAGCGCAAGCTTCCAGCCCAGCTCAGAGTTTTTCCATATGTTTGCATAAAATACAGACTTACAACGTAATCTAAGGTAACGCAGAATCAGCAGCCATATTCCCGATTTTGGGTAGCGGTAGCTAGGCGCACATGCAATTGTTGATGCAAGGTTTAAGTACGGGGATGTTGGCTACCCACCTTGCAACGCTTGGCAACTTACTACAGCTAATCAGTGGAATGAACAGCATTTTACGCTAAAAGCATACTTGGGCTTTTCTTGCTTTTTGTGGATCAAGAAAGTGTTAAAAATCTGTAGAACTCCCAACATTGTTGGGTTGTGCATTTGAATAATCAAAAATAACAGCCGATGTGGTTGTGAAAATATCTGCTCCAATAGTTGTAGTGTAAGCTTTTAACCAGATGTAGCATTTCCAATGTTGTTTACAAAAAAAATAATAAGCCAGAATACTTGGGATCCATGACATCAAGCATCGGCCAGCAAAAAACTCGGAACATGTGAGATTCTTCTCTATAGTGATAATAACTTGAAGGTTTAAATTAATATCAAACATCAATATGATGCAGCATAATGTTAAATATAAAGCTATTATCTTACATCCAACGTTATGTAACCATTGCAGCCTTTTTTTTTTTCTCAGCAGATGGGAATGGTCGTTAAATTATCGACGCCGCAGTAGATATATACACGTCCAAAGTTAAAGGTATTTCTCAAGAGATAAATTTAACAAAGTTTTATTATAGTGGAAGCAGTCTCAAGTTTAGAATCTCCAGCCCGGATTAAATTCCAAGTGGCGTAGTATGGCCAATTTTACTTTTTTATTTTTTTACCAACCAGTATGGCCGATGGGCTAACAATATTCTACCCACAATGCACAGGTACTGTTGTCTCAGTATAAATACTACTATCTGGGCTACCGCAGAAATAAATGCTCCCTTTTTTGCTTGTTTAAAGAATATTTGTTGCATTCTATAGCGATGAGTCAAAAGGCAAGAATACTTGTGGTGCCAGAATTTGCATACCCTGAACGAAATTCGAAACATATACCACATTGTGCTAATCACTAACTGCGGAAATGAAGGTTCGCGTCAATTATCCTGTCCGAATTATCTATCTGTAGACAGAGAAAACGTTTGAGCAATGGCAGGACGACGCACTCTCGAGTGTCTTATTCGTAACACTTGATGTAAGTTTCCAGGAACTTTTTTCAGCAGCTCAGACCATAGTTACTATATCGTTTTCTGTCCGTTAGCACACTTGGACTGATGCACCAGGTTGTGGTTTGAACTTGCCAATCTTAAAGTGTGGTATAGGATGCTAATCCCAAGCGCAGCGGTCGCTTCTATCTAAAAGGAATAGCCGAGGAACTGCGGGAAGAGGGCACACCGGCACTTATTTCAACAGCGACGCTTGAGCGCGTGCTGGTTGCGCGGCTGGACGAGAGCGCGGTTGTGGCGAGCGGCGCTGGGGTCTTTGAGTATCTTTCGAAAAGTTGGCAAGCAGTGCATACAGTGGTTGAAAATTTGTGTGGCGCCAAGGGCAAGGGACTCAACCCTTCAGTGCGAGAGGCTCGGGTGCAGGTACTACGCAACGCACAGGAGCTACTGGTATCGTACATGGGGCTGGCACTGCAACTGCCAGATATGTTTCCCCAGACCGGTCGACTTGGGCGCGCCATCATGGCTGATGCGTTGATGAACAACAGCGGCAGTGATACGCTTGTAGAAATGCTGCCAGATTTGCTGACGCAGCTGTCGGCGCGGTTTGCAGATGATGGATTGGCAGAGGTCATTGCGCCAATTGTGAGCGAGCTGGGCCTGCGAGCGCTGCTGCGCACCAACCGCAGTCTGCTTCAGCCAGGATTCCGCCAGATCCTTGCAGCCCTGGATACGCTGACGACAAACAGTCAGATTGCGCAAGCAGTGCCACACATGCCTACTTTTGACCCCGAAGACTGCGCTGGGCGACGCATGCAGACAGGCACTGCACTCGGCCCTTTTCTTGCTTTGAGCGGGTTCCCATCCAGCGATGAGTCCATAGTGCAAGTGTACTATGCTGATGCGCCGGAGCGAAACCGCCAGGATCGTGAAGCTCTGCATGGAGGTCTGCGCACTACAGTGCAGTTTCTGCAAGCTGCGCTTTTCGAAACTACCAACCGCCTGGTGCGTAGCGGCGTGGAGGAGCGAAAGCTGACTCTTCAACTGACACTGCGTATACTGGCTACAAATGCGCTCCGCTCGGGGATGCAGGTCGACATGGCCAAGGTCGTCGACGATGGATTTGCCGACAACCTGGCATCGATATGGCTGCGCTTATCTGAGCCATTTACAAACGATCCAGGACTCAAGCGCATTGATCGCATTGACCCCGATTGGGTCAGCCTTCGAGCTATGCGTAGCATACAAACTGGCGGGTTGGACGATGAACAGGGCCAGATTAGCGCATATTGGCGCGAACTTACTCGCGTGAACGCAGACAAAGAGCTGGCCGATGCGTATCTAGAGCGGCGACTGAGGGAAGAAGAAGAAAGGAGCGCGTCAAATAACAGCGCGCCAACTCCTGGGTTTATCCCTGACTGCTTTTTTACTACCGCGGCAGCACTACACATTGGCACAATATCGACATTGACGCGTTATAAGGATATGCTTAAGCGCATTGGACAGTTTGAGCGTGAAATCGAGCGCATTGGCGGTGCGCCAGAGAATCTCTCTCCAATGCAGCGCGCTGGATTCCCGATGGTGATGCAGCGGTGGAAGGACCAACTGCAGATGATGCGGCGAGAGAAATGCGCGCTGGACGCCCAAGCATTGGATTCGCGGCGACTGATCAACACCATGGTTTTCTATCGCTTTGTGATGTGCTTCTTGCTGCGCCAGGTGGACAGCCGCGGCGAGTTCCCATACCAGCCCTTTGTTATGCCCGGCGAGAGCAGCGAGACACAGCTGCCGGCCGAGAAATGGCGCATGCTCCCAGAGTTTCTGATCGAGGACGTCATAGAATTTATGGTGTTCAACACGATCTACGCACCCGATACATTGATTGACGTCGCCGGACAAGTGGGTCGAGGTGGCAGTAATGACGACATAGGTCTGCGTACGTTTGACGATATATTACCGCTATTTGTAGTGACCTTCTTAGCCAGACCAAAGTACATCCACAATCCGTATCTGAAGGCCAAGCTTGTGGATATTTTGCATATGCTCACTTATCGCGATCCGCGCGAAGACGATGACTACGTAGACACTTTGGGCGGTAACATTCCAGGAAGCCTTCGGCTGCACCCGTCCATTGACCAATTCCAGAGTAGCCTGGATGGAAACTCATTGGCGCGTGCTTACTTGATACCAGCGCTGCTGCGCTTTTATGTCGATATCGAGAAGACTGGTGCGAGCTCACAGTTCTATGACAAGTTCAACATCCGCTACTATATTGCACGTACTCTGCGTGCGCTGTGGGCCCGTCATCCTCGCTATGTTGAAGCAACGCGTCGTTTCTTCCTACAGTCTATTGCTGATGGCGCCGAACCTAGCAAGACTACTGGCGAGACTACTACTGGCAGCGTGAGCCGCGATCAGCGTGTGATTGA
>JANBQQ010000008.1:0-69888 GCA_027577275.1 Coemansia sp. RSA 988 | reverse complement strand
AGACTACTGGCGAGACTACTACTGGCAGCGTGAGCCGCGATCAGCGTGTGATTGAAGAATTTGTTGCGCGTCTGATGACTGACACCACTTACTTACTTGATGAGTCGCTGAGTAAGCTGGTGATTATTCGCGACATTGAGAAGCGTCAGGACGAGCAGAGGGGTTGCGTTGACCAACCAGAACCGGCAGGAAGTCCTACAGTTAGCAACACAGAGGCCAATGCTAATACTGGCGACGAGGACGATGACGAGAACAACGATGAGAATAGGGATGAAAGCAATGATGCAAGCAGGCTACAGGAAGCCGAGCGCATGGCACAGTCATATGTATCACTGGCGCATGAGACTGTACACATGCTGGCGTTCCTGTCGCGGCTAGTCCCGCGGCCGTTCCAAGCAGGTGTGGTTGTTGGACGTCTGGCAGCAATGCTGAACTACAATCTTGACCAATTGGCCGGGCCCAAATGCTCTAATCTGCGAGTTCGCGACATGCAGAAGCGGTTTTCTTTCAATCCGCGTGTGCTACTATCCGAGTTGACCAGTGTATACGTGCATCTGGGCCTTCCTGCAAACGATATGCCATCCGATGAGGACAACCATGCTATCAAACACTTTGTCATGTCCGTCACAGCCGATGATCGTTGCTATTCTACAGCACTATTCGATAAGGCATATTCTATTCTCGAGCGCCGGTCACTGAAGGACGAGCACTCGCTCCAGCGACTACGCGACTTTGTCAAGTCGTGTGAGGAGGGCAAAGTGGATTCAGATGCTGTAGAGTTTCTGGAAAGCCGGGCCCCTGATAACTATCTCGATCCATTGTTAGCCTCACTGATGACTGATCCTGTCCGCTTGCCTACCTCGGATAGCGTGATGGATCTGTCAGTAATCAAGGGCCAGCTGCTTAGCGATCCCCGAGACCCATTTAATCGCGCACCGCTTACTGTCGATATGCTGGAACCCCTGCCCGAGCTAAAGAAGGAAATTGTAGAGTGGCGCGACCGTATGCTTCAGGAACGCCACAACTCTCTGCAGTGAGTGATGTGATAACAGCAAAAGCCAGTAATATTGTCGCACATATGAGAATATAGTTGTATCTTTTCACTTTTGCCAATACTATATTCTGCAAAAGTATAAGAGCTTAGAAAGGACTATTTTGACGGGATTTGGCATTGCAGGTTTGCACCGATCAGGCAGTGCATTTGCTCTGTGGGTGTTGGAGTTGTTCGCGCATGAGCGGAGATGCTGTTGGCGGTGTGGTTTACATTGGTGTTGGCGGTGGAGTAGCAAGCAGCCCATGCCATTACCCCTGCCTTGCAACATGTGTAGAAGTCAACAGCACTAGCAATAAAAGCCATAGAGCATCAACATCTACTGGGCTGGCTTTCTTTTGCTTTACTTCGCAGTCATTACTTTTTAACTAGTACACACGCTTCTCTTGTCTCTAGACACAAATGAAGAGTAGTAGCCTGGCAATTCACACGATAATACAAGCGCAAACACAAGCTGGCCATCACGTAGTAAACATACTCACTACATGCTCCACTCCAAGTAAAAGTAGATAGTTTCTATGGTCTATATGTATTTTCTATAAAAATGCTAACAGAATCCCTTCAGCATTCCGATGCAAACAATTATGTACGTCGAACACCCTGTAACTGATAGCAAGGAAGCACGACTATTGCTCTTAAGGCTCTTGATGGAAAATTACTACCTACAAGGCGACGCAGGCTGGATAAAGATAAAGAGTCGGAGTTCTAGTGCAACGCACTAATTTGTATTATTTTATAGAATACTAAAACTTCTCTAAGGCCAGTACACACCTGCAATTTGTTTGGTTTACTAATTCTTATGACAGAGTGCTCTGGCTGAACACTGTACTTTCACGGCAAGTAATTTATGCCGTGCCGCTGAAGTGGCAGGACTTTTGGATTAAATGGATGTATTGTGGATGTATTTATTTATTAATGGACAATTGATACTAACACGCAATATTTCTCTGTCGTTTTCCTCTTTTCCACTGCCAACACCAACGCAAACGACACCGCTAACGACACCACATCTACAAAGCAAATGCATTCCCTGATTGGCACAAACTCCGCCATGCTTAATCCCACCAAAATAATCATCACGAAGCGCTAATAAATTTGTAGAATATGGTAAGGCACATCCCTCGGTGTTTTCCGGTTTGATATGGTGTGGAACATCACATTCGGGAATGCAAACATGCATTCGCTGCAATCCGAATGCACGGTTGCATATCGGGAGTGCACGCGTCGGTACAATTCTGTGCAAAATTATTTTTGCAACGAACATTCAAGATAAGATTTCAGAGCTCTTTAACAAATGGAATTGAGTACTTCACAGAGTTTGTGTTGGTGAATTTTTTGAAGTTGAAGAAGAAATAAGAAAAAGTATATTACATAGAGAAAAAAGCATATGATACAGTGAGGATTATAATAAGAATTCCTCAAGGTCATGAAAAAAGCCCCTCAAGTAGTTCGAAACTACTGTGTCAGAGGGAGAAAGATAGAGTGTCAATAGCCCAAGGAACTGTAAAGTAATGCGCGTTTAGATTCCAGAGCGGGTTCCGAGGTCTGTTTCCTGATCAACAGAGATCTGCTTTTGCGTCTAGAGCCCGTGCCCATGCGCTTAGATGGTTGAGCGGCCTTCTTGGTGGCCTCTTCGCGTTGGATTATCTCGCGGTGACGCATGTCAAACATCAGATGGTCGTAGTACAAATCCATGCAATCGCACTCGTATCCACAACAACTACACTTGAACATCGTTATTTTTTATTTGGTTGCTCGTTCAAGACAGTGGAATAATAGGAGAGTGTGTGCCGACTGCAACGCTAATGCGAGTATTTAGCAGACGAAGCAAGTATAGAAAATTTCAGGGAGGGTGCAAGGAAAGAAAGGGACGCCACAATCTTCAAACAAGATAACATGCGCAGTCCCTCTTATAAAGACCTTTCTGCTCATTCCTCCGAGACCACACATGTCCCCTTCTCCCACAGACATGAAACAAGTTCTGCCCTAACTGCTGCTGCTGCCCCCTGGTTTCCAAGTCACAGGCAAGGCCTGCACGACAGACACTCTTTTTTTTCCGTTTCCGCGTATATCCAAGAGAAGGCTCGGGACTGGAAGTGCGGGCAATAATTGGCATGGGCAATCTCTCCAAGCTTTTCTTCCTTTCAAGTAGCCCTCCCCAATCTAGCCAATGGTATTCATACTGGCCAGAGCTCAAGCACCTGAAAAAAGAAAACCCCTCCCAGGAATTAATTTCACGCACCGCCATTGGACATTGCTCCGCTCAGTCGGAACCTGCCTATCGCCGTTGATTCACGCGCGAGCCAGTGGGTAGAAAAAACCCGATAAGCACGGTGGCTCTCGGTCATTCAGTGACGAATAGAATTTAACCATGCGTTCCGATTCGCTCTGTGCTACTCGGTACTCTGATATCTGTCGTTCTTATTGCGGGAATCCGGCTGGCAGGTAAAAAAATACCTTTCTTTGGCAAGTGGCTCTGGCACAGCGCAAACAAAGCAATACGCTGGGGAAATTCGCGCAGCTTCCTTCTTTTGGTAAGCTTAGTTTCCCAAACGTGTCTTCCAGAGCTAAAAAAGCAGCACATTGATGACGTTGCACCGACCTTTGAAGATAATGGACATGTGCCTCTCGCTCTTATCTTTTGTGTTGTAGCTGGTTGGTGGTTGATAAGCTTATTTCCGCTTCATCTTTTCTATATGGTCATGTGCATATTGTGCGCCATAGCAGCTGCTGGGAGCATGATCTGGAGATTTAGGTGGAACACGTTATAACCTGAAGAGGGCTATTATTTTTGTAGCAATTGCTTGATCTACTGCTGCGGACGGCTCCAATCTGTTACAATACAAACTACTAAATTTAGCCATTGGCAAACATCCAGCGGAGTACACAAACAGCATTGACAAACTTCCCAATGTTTTAGCACGATAAACGCTCTCCTCCAAATACATGTGCAACTCGGATATATTACCGCAATACTGAGTCTTCTAGGCAAAAGTATTAGTGCCTAGAAGATTATTTTGGCGGCATCCGGTATGGTGGGTTTGCGTCGTTCGGGCAGCGCGACTGCGTTTGAAGTTGGAGTGTTATTTGTATATGGGCGGAGGAGTCTGTAGCAGTTTTTAGGGGATCCACACTAGAGTGCTTTCATTGCTGGAATACGGGCAACATAAAGGTAAACTGCATGTACTACACTATATTTTATCTTTATTGTTGGGGTAATCTACTTTCTGTGCTAATTCAAACCTACTAATAACCTGTTGTTCTACTTAATAGTCTTCTCTCTTCACCGATGTAAAATGCAAAACTGCCCTTCACCAAAAAAAAAATTGCCTTGGCAGACGCAAATACTGTTTCTTGATGTCCCAATAATTTTCTTACAGTTTGACATTTCTTATTTTCAAAATCGATCCGTGCGGTTTATTTCAGCGTAAATCTACATTGTAGTCTCCCCTCTCACAATAGCAAAATAATGGAGTGGAGATCCGCTTCTTTATCAAATGCCAAGATAGCAGTAGACGGAAAATGCCCGATATTATTCTAACAGTCTACTGTCACTGCGAAACGGTCCTGAGTCGGTCCACGCAACAAATGCGTGTTCACACAACCTGCATTGTTCATCTCTCCCTCTCTCTTTCCTTCTCTCTACCCTCTTCCTCTACGCATTTCCCTGAATCAGTGTCCAAGCCTGTGCTTGGCATGCATTTGTTGGTCTTTATTGGGACCTGACTTTTGCGCGTTTCATTTATTTCTGCCTTGTGCATTACGCGGTTTCTCTTTCGATTGGCTGTCATTAGCAAGATAGACTGATGCTTTACTAGTATTCAGGTAAGTTAATAGCATCCTTCTTCCCCCTCCCTCTCTGGCACCGTCCAATGTGAAGGTATGGCGCCAAGAAAACAACCACGACATTGTCCGCACTCTTGTTCCTTTCTTCCATCCCCAGACATGGACATTTCGGCTATGGATACACAGTGCCGTCTATCGAACTTCCACATTGGAAAAAGAATGCACAATGTTCTAAGCTCGAAAGCCACCACTCCCTCTTTCCATGTACACTGCTGTTGTGAGGACTATCTGGACAATAGACGGCCGTATTCCATAGTGCATCCAAGCTGGGCAGCGTCTTTTACGCAGCCTGAATAGCAATACAGCCCATGGTGTCCTTGGCCTGTCGACGCCACTCATATAACTGGTGAACAATAGGCTCTCAACTGGGGACACCATCCAAGCGGTCTTTTTTCTGTATTTCTCAGAAATTTGAACTGGTTTCCAACAGAGAGTGGTTGGGCAGTGTGAAGCACTGAAGTTTTTTTTTTTTGGCGAAAGGGAGCATTGACAAAATAACCAATGCGCCTCACAACCGCCCAATATATATACAGCGCCTTTTGTGTACTTGTTTGTGTTTTTGAATGGCCGATCTGTCATATTTTCACACCTTCTTTCTTTTTCTAACCACCCAACACCTTTCACCGATTCCGTGCGTGTCCTGTATTTCCTCAGCCTTTTTTCCCCTTTTCTCGAATACGGAACACATCCCTTTTGATCTTCATTACGCAATATCCTGCATCTTCCTTTATAAACTCATTCCACATTTCCCTCTGTCACAAAGAAGCCACCACTTGTCAGGTCTTTTTTTCTCTCGCATTTACTTCTCAGCACTCAATCTCAATCGTTCAATTTTTTCGCGCAAGGAAAAAGATAAACCTGTTCCTTTCCTGTTCCTTGGCATCTCTTCAAATATCCTCTTACCGTTCGTCATATTTCATCATATCCTTGCCTCTAAATTTTGAGTTTTTACTGTTTGTGTGTTCTTGATACATTTTTTGAAGCTTTTCTTTTTAAACTCAAGATTTTAGGAGCTTCTAAACGCCTTCAATCCTCTAACCCTTTTCCTTTCGTCATCGTATCCTACCCTCCTCCTCCCACTTACTTCTGAATCTTCATATTCTCTACACTGGTTTGGAAGAGATACAATGAAGCTTCTCACATTTGGATCGGCGATGGCAACAGTCGCAGTACTTCTGTCAGCAATACAGGAGGGCGAGGCATTTCCTGTGCGGCTGGAACGTCGGGATCCCGTGACCACGGTTGTTCATTACGTACTCAATACCGTAAACAATGGACTTGAGACCGTTCACTCGCAGCTTTCACCGCCCTCTCCAGACTACCATAACGCGCCGCCTGTACCTACCGGAAGCACTTCTACATCGACGACCGAGGCCGAAATGGAACGGCAGGTTCTCTGTCTGGTAAACAAGGAGCGGAAGAGAGTTGGTCTTAATACACTGTCGATCCATCCTGCGCTTTCTCAGGCAGCACTGGAGCACTCCAAGTACCAGTCTCAAGCTAAAGCAATGACACATAGTGACCCGCATTATGGCCCGCTTGGATCGAGACTGGAGCGCGGTGGATTTAACTTCAAGACAGCAGCAGAGAACATTGCAGAGGCACCCGCTGCTACTGCTCAGGAAATTTTCGATATGTGGCGCGAGGACCCTCCTCACTACCGGAATATTGTTGATCCCAGCGCTACTTTCATGGGATTGGCCTGTGTCGATGGTTTCTGGACGCAGGACTTTGGCTCGTCAACCGATTTGCCATCAACAAAGAACTATGAGGCGCACGACTACTGTTAAATACTTGTGCCCTTTCTTCCCATTCTGTGCATTGAATTGCCTTTTTCTTGTGGTTTAGAATGTTACTGAGGCTGTTTTGCTTTTTTTTTAGAAATTGCGCCACCACAGTCAGAAGTGGTACACTTGATTTGCAATCCTTTTTTTCATTCCACACTATTCTACACAATATAGCGTGTATTCGTGTGGTGCAATGTTTACTAGAGGTTGAAGACAAATCTCTGAATTGTGTTGGTCTAACAGAGAAATCTAATTTCTAAAAATTGTAACAAAAAAGTAAAAAAAAATGCAGAAGCTTACTTTCGCTACTTGGTGTTGAGAAGTCGTGAAGAAGAAGAAGAAGTACTGTACATTGTGGAGATGCAAGCGAGAGAACATATGAGATGATGAAATGGCAGGTGTAATAGGTGTGAGCTAAAAAGTGATGACACCAGATGTTTCGTGATTACAGAAGCTACGCAGAGATTAGCATACTACGGCGTTTTATAGACCTTGATCTGCGCACTTCCTTAGTGCGCGTTTCTTCCTCTTTGGCCTGCTTCTGTGCAAGTTCGTAGTGACGGGTATCAAACAGCAAATGGTCAAAGTAAAGGTCAGTCGATGTGCACTCGAATTCGCAAGTTCTACACTTCATCTTGAAGGCAATGATATTGATGAAGGAGGGAGGATTAGAAGAAGCCAAGGTAATGTACAGGCGACAAAGAGATATACACACAACGTGAAGGAGGAAGCGAAAAAAAAAAGATATCGTTAAAAGAAACGATGGTGAGGAAGAGAGAAAAGGTAGTGATATTTATCCCCGTTTACAAAACCCGAGAATAAGGAGACTTGGTTTTCTTTTGAGGAGAGGAAAGCATGAGATCAGAGAAAGTACAAAGGAATTTGTTATTTTCTTTTTTGCGTCCACAACGAAAAGTATTTAACGGTCCAGGGATTAAAAAGGCAGTTCACGATATCATTACAATTTGCAAAGAATGTAAAAAGACCAAAAAGAATCATGCCAAACATCTGGGGGATGTTTTCTTCCACTCTCAGGTTGTTTTTTGACAGGGCGTTGTTGGTCTTCTTCGATTTCCGGCGCCGACGGAATGCATTGTAGTTCTTCCGGATTATTTTAAAATAGATTCAGATGTGTGCATTTTTTTCTCCTACAATTGTAGGTCCTTTTTACTGCCGAGTGGATCTCTTTCTGCATACAACAGAAAGAAATGATTTACATTTTACCCTTGTAAAAGTAAGTAAATATCCCCCTCCTCCCCCAAAAATCATGCGTTTGCATAGCCGCCCAGCAATATAATCTGCACATAATAGCGTTGTTTGTGTGTTGAACCGATCGGTGTTTTCCAAAATACCGCATCACTTGCATGCATTTTGCCACAAACAGAGAAGAAGAAAAAATATGTAATGCATTTTCAAACACCGCCACAGAGCAATTGGCTGAATAGGCAGATCTTGTCCAGAGACAAGGGAGCGCTCAGTTTTTCCCATCGAACGTCACTGAGAAAAAAAAAACATGTCTGTCGCCGCGCGTCCGCATTCATCAGGTTGCTATCAGACATGCGCAACAGCAGCAGCACCTTTTCAGCGTGAATGCCGCATATCCACTTTCGCAGGCCTTGGTCACATGCCGTTTAGCCGTCAAGCACACACATACAGCCATTTCACTTCCTCAAAATTATGCCTCCATTTCTCCTATTTTCTCCCTTATCCAGCATGCTAATTGGCAGCATGCCAAAATGCATATCCGCTTCCATTTTTCCGTCATGCTTCTGCCGAATGTTGGCCGACATTGCCATTACGTGCACATCACATTTGTAAAGCAACAAAGCTGCATTCAGACGGCAAAAATGCGCATTTGTTATTCGTTTGCCAACACACCAATGCATAATACGCACAAAATTACTACATGGTTTGTAACAACATGTCTGTGCCATAGATGACATCAACAAATGCGATTGGCAATGCAAAAAAAACAATAATTCGATATCTGTGTTTTTTATTTGGCGGTTGATTACAATTGTTAATGCAAGCGGCAAAAAAAATAACAACATGCATATTTGCATTCAAGCAAAATAGGAGGCAATCTTCATGTCCGTGAACATCCACATATGCACAAGTGCTGCAACATTTCAAAACAATATCGATTGCTCAGATCACCGATAGGGCTGCAAATCTGCTTGTCTATTGGCTGTCATACACACAGAGCAAAATGGCATGATTCTAATATATATAAGACTTTCGTCAAAATCAAGCAAAAAAGCGACCGACCGTCCGCAGCAATTGATCTGATGGGTTAATCAAGGGATTGGCGTATTATATTGGCCGTTTGCTGCCTGATCAGTCGACGAAACCCATCAAGCGCCGCAAGAAGAGCACCAAGAAGCTTAAGAGACAAACACAAAAACATTCAGGGTAGTCTCCACTGCCCTAAACCAGGAACATATCTGCTGAGTATTTCTTCTTTCAGATCATGTTAATCTGAATTATGATTGGTCAAGCCAAGACGCACAAAAAGTAAAAATAACTAAAAAAAAAAGGTGCAAGCGACGTGCAAATGAAATTGTCAAGTTGGCTACAGTGCTGTTCAAAAGCCTATACAAAAAATCTGTGCTGTTGTCATGCAAATGTAGGGCGAATTGAGCGACAGCGGCTGCTATGATAGTGATATGCTGATTCGTCGCTGAATGTAGACAAGCACTGGCTGCAGTAATAAGCTCTACTAGCAACAGCGTCCTGCTTCATGTACTTTCTGCTACTAGTAAGACTCAGCATTTCCGAAGCAGCAGCTACAAGCTTGTCTTCATCAGCCTTGCTAAGTGATAGTTCTGCATCCATTTCTTCGCAAGGCTCGATGACTATAGAGATTTGCTGTTGCTCTTCTTCGTTCACTGCTACCTGAAACGCCTTTACATCCATACAAATATTTGACAGAAAAAACCCTGAATATATATTACTTTATAAAAACCTTTTCAAAATAAATACCAAAAGTAAAAGAAAAGGGCGTGTCACCTATTTCGGAGAAAAAAATATATTTAAGCGGAGAATTTCTTTATCACTACATCCCACGCGGTTTCCAAAAAAAAAAGAGTATAGAATCGTTTCCGTTTCTCACGGGATTTCAGATATGCCACTATTTTGAGTCATGAGATGGAGAATGGCTTGCCCTTATCCCAAGCGCTGGTAACTGCGTAACATGTACAGACTTTAGTATAACTATTGACGCATCAAAAAAAATAACATTTGTGTCAGCCAAGGCGATTTTTGGCAGCGAATGGGGAAAGTAATGATAGGGAACAAAGTAAAGAGATAGAAAAAGTAGTATGTTGAACGCTTTTGGGAAGAAAAGAGGAAAGAAACGATCTGTGTCTAAAGGGGGTGGACAGTCTAGATTGTAGTGGCGCAGTAGGGAGACACGCTATATCAACACAAAGAGCCATATTTGTCGCCAGAGACATCTTGCTTTTAAATTGTGTGGAGACAGACATTTAACTTACTCATGCGATAGCACAAAGGTGTTCTATGGGGACGAGGCCAGCATCAGAGGCTATTCACCCTAGAATTTTCTACTAAATTAATGGCATTGTTCTTATTGTGAAAAGTTTTAAAGATGCAAACTACAATTTGTTTATTTTAGTTCTAAAATGTAGGAATGTGTTACAAGGGGGAATGGCTGATGCTACAGGCCATTCACACGGGAACATTACCGCGTTGATGGCATTACATTAATCAAAGGCATGCAAGGGAATAACAAACGGCCAAAGTATAAAAGCCATTGTTCCATAGTAATAGTTGTTTTCTCTTGTTTCTTTAAGTATAAGATAACCTTTAAACATTTATATTCTATTATATTAACCTCCACACCTAGGGAGGCGTGTAACAAATATCTAATACCCCACTATGTAAGAGAATATATATTAAAGTAATCACCCAGCAAAGCGCAAATAATAATACTAAGCAATGGCTTCAAAAAACGCTATACAGCTATTAAAACTAAAGTTTGTGACTCCAAAGGAATCCATGCGGAAATTGGGCTTTTGCACAAGCAAGCGAAGCGTGGGTCTTATAACTTGTACTGGATATGCAAATGTGCACAACAGGCAGCAGCCCACATGAAGGTTATCTCCAATTGCACAGCATTGATTGCTGCCACCCTTTATGCAGACGAATTCCTACTACACGTAGGATATTCAATGGCGGTCGGTATAAGAAAATGATGTGCCGGTGTTCCAAAGAAACCCAATTGCCTTTCTGAACAAAAAAAAAGCGACGATCTCACAACGCCAATCCCTCTTGATGGAGTTGCTGTGGTTACTTGCAAGTAACAGTGCTTTTGGTGGAATGGTTGACGTGGATGTATTGTCATGCTGGTTTGTGCGCACCTTTGGAATATGAAAATCCTTTCCATAGGTAAGAAAAAAAGATACCAATCACTGTAGATCATTACCCAATAATGCCAGTCAGCATCCACATGTACCTTTTCTGTGCTATATTTAAAAGCGCCAGTAAAGGGGAGAAACGCAAAGCTCTCCATCAAAGAAAAAAGACAATGAAAGACCGAGAGGATTCCTTTGTGAAAGGGGCCATGACAACCATTGCCAAGGTGTCCAACGTCAGGTGAATAAATAAAAAGGAATGCCTGCCAAAAGGGTATAGCGTGCGCGCCCTTTCTGGAGCAACCAACTGCTGAACACCACCCGAAAAAGGGCTTTATTAGGAGAATAAATCAAAAGAAAAATCGGGGAGGATTTCCGAGACTGCACCAACAACCACGAACTTTCGCGAAAATCAGTCGGTCTTCTGTTATGCTGTTGCTGGTTGCTTTGCCAGACTGCTCAAATGAAGGCTCTATTAACCTCTTCATCCTCCACACTTCTTTTTTTTTTTTGCTTTTCTCCTGATAGGTTCCTGTCTGGCGTGTCAGGATTTTTCTTTCTCTTTTGCGCATTTGCAATATCCTTCCTACAGCCTAAAAAGGCACACTTCAATAGAAGACACTAGTTCGCAGAGTGCTGTATTCAATCAGAACATATGCATCAACCACACCATATCTGCTTGAAATAACCGGAATCTAAATACACATCTTGTTTTATTCCTTGAGCTGTACACCATTACTCTTCGCCATAACACCAGCTTTTGGATTTCATCCTATTCGCTTAACTCCCTAGCTATTATTAGCTGCATATCTCCACAAACCATGTTGCTTAAATTTAGGACATTAGTGTCTGCAGCCGTGTGTCTGACTATTAGTCAGTCGGTAGCAGGGCATCCAGCAAATCTGACACGACGTGATACAATCTCTGATAACCTCTCCAATTACCGTGGTGCGCTATTTGTCGTTGCAAGCGCCCAGACGTCGTGCGAAATGGCGCTGATTGACAGCTGTAGTGGATTTGTTGCTGCGAGCTGTCTTACTTTCAAATCCGATGGCAAAGCGGACAACAACATCGATTATCGCGTTGCTATCGATGGTATGGGTAATGAGAAATCCACAGTCAACTCAGTAACTATGGTGGATGTCCATCCAAACTATAACCCGTCGACATATGCCAACAACATTGCCGTTTTACACTGGGGTGATCCCAAAGAGGTTTCATGGCACCAGGAAATTGGGCAAGATCGCTCTTCATGGGACAACACATTATACACAAGACGCACTATGTCTAGTGTCAACGACGCATCGTGGAGTACGCCATCTGTCCTTAAACTCTCTGGCTCGGATCCTGTTAACGGCTGCTCATCCGCAAGCAACCTGTACAACTCTAACAAGGACTGGTTTTTGTGCATTGCGCAAACCACAAAGTCTATAGCCAACAGCAACTGCCAGACACCATATGGCATGGCGTGGGGCGCCTACGAATCGGATAGTGTGGCTGTTGCTGCCATATACAGTCATAGTGTGATATACGATGGCAACGAGTTGTGCGGCAACACTGGGAACCAATATCACTATTACACAATGCTACAGCCATACGTCGATTGGTCTTCAGAAATGACTGGCCGCAAAACCAAAACATATGCATCCGATTCTTCCTATAGCTATGACGGGAGTTCCGCATTTAAAATGGATAACGACCTGGCGCCAGCAGTATTTGGTGTTTCCACAGTTTCTGGCGACCTGTACCCCGGTGCAAAGAAATATAAAGGCTCAAGCGGCGGCTCAAGCAATAGTAACGATTTTGCAAATGGCAGCGGCACTACAACTACGCTGCCAACCGACAACGACCCTGGCACAGGCGCTACCTCCGTCTCCGCTTCTGATAAAGACGACGAAGATAACAATGGTGATGACAGCTCTAACAACTCCGACGACTCTGCCCTATCTGAAGACCCTACAGATGACGGCGATGGCAGCGCTGATTCGGATGGGCTAATAAGCGATGGTAGCAACGACGATACCGATGATGTTGAAGATGCCAGTAATAGCGATGGCCCAATTAAGAATGATTCAGATTCTTTGCCAAGCAGCGACAGAAATGGGTATGGCGGCCTTAGACGTGGAGCAATTATTGCTATCTCTACTGTTGTCCCAATTGTGACAATTGCCATTCTTATTGGCTTGTTCTTTATCTACAAGTGGTGGAAGAAACGCAAGAATGTGCGCAACTGGGATCCCAAGAGCGAAGCATATAACATCGAGCGCATCAGAATTATCGAAAATATTGGCGATCAAAGCGCTACCAACAGCACTATCGGACCCCGTTCAGGTAGCATACGTGCAAGCTGTCCCCCAGCATATAACGAGCACGAATTTGTCGCAAATTCTACTCGCGCAAGCAAAATGCCATTCTAGACCATTTTTTTACATGTTATTTTTAAAATTAGACCTATCTTAATCTTCCATTAGTAGCTAACAACTACTTTTAAGGCGACTATCAATAGACACGCATTCAATATTCAAAGGTCAATGGAAATCGATACTTGTTACTGATTTGGGGCAGCGATAATTATTCAAGAAAGTTATTGTTTAAGTTCTATACTATTGACTGCATGATGTTTTCTTGCAACACATGGCTGAATTTTGAAGCTGCTCAAAAGAAAACAAAATTTCCACACTGAAAAACACCAGTATTTTCATGCTCTTGCGCAGTCATTTGGCTTCCTGCGTTTGTTTTAATCTTCAGGAATCGATATTAGTGACTAATAGCCCATCTAGATGCGGGTCCAATGTGTTGGCTGGTTAATGTAATTGAAATACTTGAAAAATAAAACAATAGTTGATCTCAACTTTCTTCTAACAGCTATTTAGTTCATCACTATATCTAATGAGAAAACGCTTTATCAAAGTTGAGAAATTAGTTTTTGCCAAGGAGTAACAAAGCAACAACCATTTTAGCTCTGCCTTATATACTTTTTTTGTTACTATCACTGCATGCTATCGAATACCACAAGATGACTCGATATATTCTGCCAAGAACTTGCTTTTTGGTTTAAAAGTCTGAAACTTAATCGTTATCAGATACAGCAGCAACACAAATAATGTGTGCGGTATGAATTATATGCAAGCTGGCGTATAATTTATATCTACAAAAAATCTGTAGCGTTGCAGCTACCGTAATACAACCCCCTGACGCAATGTCTGTATCAATTTATAGATTATCTTTCTTATGCTAGGTACAGTGCGGAAACTACGTAATTGGGCACTGGGCTCAACTTGTTCAAGTAAACAAATGGTCATGCTGGTGCAGTGTTCATGAATAAAACTGCTGTAGATCCAAAAAGTTATAGAAAATACGACAGTGAATAGCAACAGCAACGTTTAAAGTGGCAAATCCATTTATAGTTAAAATTGTTTAAAAACAGACAAAAACACAAGTGTAGAGTGGGAGCGACAAGAGACCAACTAGCTTTTATCTTTTTTGGGAGAATTATTAATATATCAAAAAATGTTTGTGTCGTGAGAGACAAAGCTTGGGCTTAGTTGGCATATATGGTTTGAAAGCATGGTTGGCGTCGGTATACAAAAAGAACCAACAAACGGAACATCAACATATTAGTAGTAGTTTTGAATAAACACACAGAGTAGATGATTTATAGCAATGTCATAGCAATAGTACAATACATTTGACTTACCTTAATATCGCCCGTATTCACGTATTATGTAGTTAGATGTGGAATCGTTAAAGACCACAAATGTTTGCCTGGTTACTCTGTATACTGGCATGCCAACATCCATCAATGTATGCATGTGTATAAACATGCTTTCTACTTCACCGCCATCGCCACTGCCAACAACTCCTCTAGCTATGCGCCAACAACGTCCCCGCTCGCAACGCAAATGCACTGCCCGAATGGCGCAATTCTGCACTACCAAATTCCGCCAAAAAAATAATCAGCCGCCAAAGCTAATAATTTTGCAGCATGCAGCATTTTTTAGATAATGTAAATCGTTTCCACAAATTGCAACAGTCATTTTTGGTGTAGATCATTGTGTGACACCGTCTGCCAACTCATGGATGAGTTTTTCGTATTAAAGGCAAAAATGCAATGCAATGCAACTCAGTGAAAATCCAAAAGCGAAGTATGAAAATCTTGGCAAACACCTTTGTAAAAAAAACTGCGTCACATATTGCCAAGGTTTCCAACACCAGGTTGAAAAAGAAAAACATCCTAAAAAGCCACATGTTATGAGGTTTGTGTTCCTTCTGGGTCACTAATTGCCGATCATTGCAGGTACGTGACCTAGAAAACACGTTTTATTTATTTGGAAGACAGTTTAGAAAAAAAACTCCAGAAAGCATTTTTGCGATTGCTCAAACAGCCACCACTATTCGTGACAAGCTTTTTTGGCCCTTTGCTGTACTGTTGCTGGTCACTTTGCCAAGGTGCACAAATAAAAGACATTTACTTTATCAGCTATTTTTTCCTTTGCCTTGATTTTCTCTTTTCCAGTTCCTAGTTGGGTGTATGTCTTTCTTGTTGTTTTGACCTTGTCGCCTGTGTTTTTGATTTTCGATATATTTGTAACGCCAACTTTACTTTCAAATTACACACAAGCACTTGTTTTAATATACTTTTTGTTATTTACTGCATATACGCATTATCCATAAAACATGTTACCAACAATTGGAGCGTTATTATCAGCAGCAGTGTATCTGACAGTTAGTCAGTTGGCAAAGGGACTTTCAGAAAAGCCGACACGGCGTGATACAAGTCCTAACAGTCTATCTGATTATCGCGGAGCCTTATTTGTTCTTGCAAGTTCTCAGACATCGTGCGAGATGGCACTGATTGATAGCGGCGCAGGGTTTGTTGCCGCTAGCTGTCTTACTTTCAAATCCGACGGTAGCGTGGACAACAATGTCGAGTACCGCGTGGCCATAGATAGTATCGGTGATGAGGAATCCACAATCAACTCAGTAACTATGGTGGATGTCCATCCAAACTATAACTCATCGACATATGCCAACAATATTGCTGTTTTACACTGGGGTGATTCTAAAAGGATATCATGGCACCAAGATATTGGGCAAGACCGCCCTTCATGGGACAACACATTATACACAAGACGCACTATGTCTAGTGTCAACGACGCATCGTGGAGTACGCCATCTGTCCTTAAACTCTCTGGCTCGGATCCTGTTAACGGCTGCTCATCCGCAAGCAACCTGTACAACTCTAACAAGGACTGGTTTTTGTGCATTGCGCAAACCACAAAGTCTATAGCCAACAGCAACTGCCAGACACCATATGGCATGGCGTGGGGCGCCTACGAATCGGATAGTGTGGCTGTTGCTGCCATATACAGTCATAGTGTGATATACGATGGCAACGAGTTGTGCGGCAACACTGGGAACCAATATCACTATTACACAATGCTACAGCCATACGTCGATTGGTCTTCAGAAATGACTGGCCGCAAAACCAAAACATATGCATCCGATTCTTCCTATAGCTATGACGGGAGTTCCGCATTTAAAATGGACAATGCCTTGGCGCCAGCAGTATCCGGCGTTGCCACAGTTTCTGGGGATCAGTACCCTGGCGCAAAGGAATACGAAGGCTCCAATAACAACACAGCCATGTTCCCTACCGACAATAGCGATGACGAAAATACAGTTGATCCAGATGTCACAAAGGATAGTGGATTTAGCCGCGGGGCAATTATTGCTATCTCTACCATTGTCCCAATTATGACAATTGCTATTATTGTCGGCTTGTTCTTTATTTACAAGTGGTGGAAAAGGCAAAAGAATGTCCGCAACTGGGATCCTAAGGATGAGATTGATAACATCGAGTGCATCGGAATTATTGATACTATTGCTGGAAATGGCCCCACCAATAACATTTTGGATAACGGCAGAGAAGGCATACAAATAAGGTACCCACCGGCATATGTTGATCATAATTTTGGCGCAGTTTCTACCTACCCAGGCAAAGCACCTGCATAGCACTTTACTGTGTTAGTTTCTATATTAAACATGATTTTTAAATATTTAACTACTAGTTGATAACTACTTTCAATGTAAGGGAATATAGTAGACAAGGGTCAATGGAAATATGCCCTTTTGCTTGTTTGAGACAGCAGCGACTATTTTCAAAGTTTATGTTACTGGATTTGCGACGTGTGCTATTTGTTATTTTCTTACAGCAATTTCGAGGTTTATCAACCAGAGACAATGTTTTTGTGCTGGAAACACTTCAAAAACTTATTGCTTTTGCGCAATCCTTTAGCCATCCAAGTTTTCCTTAATAAGTAGACGTTTTCTAACGTCTGATAATTGCTTCATTTGCGTCGTTTAATGTATAGACCAGTTAATACTAAACATTTATTCTTTGTTTTGTCGAAGTGTCAGTTGCCGAAAAGTTATTTAACCCGACCTAGTTCCGTTTGAAAATAAGCCATTGTGCCCTATACTCAGAAAAGTTTAAGACAATTGCAAGCTCAAACTCTTCAATCGTATAGTTGCAGCAAGCAAAAAGGCGGTATAAAAGGAATTGTCTTTCTTTTGAACTTGGCATCAAGTGATCCGCTAAACAAGGAATAAAAGGAGGACTACAAAAAGTTGTCCACCTTATAGCAAAAGGCAACAAGACCGAGTAATTAAAACGGAAAAGAAATACATTCTTTTAGGCCTTAGATCAACTGACCGCCTGGCAAGGGCAAACACAAGAACAGACTCGAATGGCAGCCAAAAAGGCAGGGCTACTGCCTTTTTTTTGTATCACACTCGTCTTGCCTACATCAGTCGTTTTGATTTTCTAAAAGGCAATTGAAGGCAGAAGGTCTCTTTCTTTTACTCTTCTTGTTTTAATATTTGAGTTTACTATACATCATTTACTATTACTTGAATTTATTTCAGTCTTGGTTTGATTTATTTTAGCAGGAAGCACGTTTGCCCCTGCGTATAGCATTGCTAGCATTTTATTTATTCTAGAGCGTATTGTCGATACAGTTCGCAGGCGTTTAATTTTTGACAGAGTGAATCTATTCGAACAATGCATAGCGCCAGCGTGCGCCTGTGCATAGTTCTATTTACATTACTTTCACTTGTTTTTGCAGATGCTAGAAGCAGGCTTACTATCGATTGCAATGTACTTGGTGAGAAAGGATGTGCAGAAGTCAGAGCTATAGCTTTAGCAATTAATCAGGGAAAAACGGTCGGTCCTGTTAATTTTGAAGGAAGCACTGGCGCAGTTGTAGCAATTGTTGTGGTAGTTACTTCTGTAACAATCCTATTACTTGTGGGCATTGTGATATTTAGCTGGCGACGTATGATTCGAAATAGAGAAAAAATGAGCGACTATGGCATGTCGGATTATCTCGAAGATACCGTCGTAAACACTCCATTGTCAACCACATCCAGCAAAACGCAATATGCCAAGGAAGACGAGGTCCTCTTCCGCCTCTCTGCATCGCCCTTCTAAAACTCCCAACAATAGTCAACGCCCCGCCTCATATCACATCAATAGACCTGTATATCGACCAGTATTCACATATACGCTCATGCACACACATTAACTTATGCACCAACGCATTCACGTCTATGGAAATAATAAGTCTACTCTTTTGTCAGTCTCGACAAAGAAAGTTAGACAAAGAAAAAATTAGGTATCAAAAGGAAGCGAGCGCCTTTGGAAAAAGATGACCCCCTTGGCAGCCTTTTTTTCTTACATCCTTTTATATATTCTGTACAAAGATTGCAATAATTTTGCTGTTCTCTTGTTCACTTTTCTTACTAAGTTCTTTGCTAACCTTCCCCCACTTTTTTTTGACAGTTTTTAACTAATAAAGCCTTGTACCAGTTTTTCAAAAGATGAGCTCAGAGACTGGGCAAGTAAAGAAAAAACATTTAAAGGAAATGTATTTAAATGACATCAAAGATGTCCCCTAGAATAAGAGTTGTCTGTGAAGTACTCACAATACCATCAAAAAGGAAAAAAGCCAATACTTTTTATATTACTCAATGGAGAGCTATCCTTTTTAGTAGGAAAAATATATCTTTCTTTGTCACAAAAAGAAAATGCTAGGCATTCAGACTAAGCAAGTGTTGCTGTGAGCAAGGCGACTCTTCACCACCGCAAAAAACACTAAATATTACTTTTTTCTCTGACCAACTTGCACTTTCTATTATTTTCTTCTTAACTTGTAAAAAAAAAGTCGCGCATCTGTCTGCCGCCACTTCAAAAAATAAATAGGTCATCCTCGCTAATATGGCGAGGGTTATGCTTCGGATTTGTTGCTATGGAGCGATGCTATCCATATGCTTTGCACTTCGAGAACCAGACACCAGCAGCGCCTCAGGACTTTATACAAGAGACGTACAGGTATCCGACGTCACACGTTTTCAGGGTGCAGTGCTACTAGTGGACGGAAAACAGACCTCGTGCGAATCGGTAGTGCTTGACAGTCGTGCAGGTTTTGTAGCTGCGAGTTGTTTAAAATACGGTAGTGACAAAACGGTAGACACAAACGCAAAGTATGAGATTATTATGAAAGGCGGAAGTGGCAATACAGCTTCTAATCGTTACACAGTATCTACAATTGATGTGCATCCAAAGTATGACCCAAATACTTACATCAATAATCTTGCGGTAATTCAGTTCAATACCAAGGATACGTCCAGTTGGAAAAATTCTATTGCAACTAATCCCAAAGAATGGAACAATGAATTCTTTATTCGACGGACGCTTTCAGACGTATCTTCTATGGCTTGGAATAACATACTTGCATACGTTGGCTCTGAGACTCCAGACTATTGCCAAAAAGCATCCAAGGTATATAGTGCCAACACGGGTGATTTCTTATGTAACTATGCATCAACTCTATCTATACATAACAGCAAGTGTAAGGTCCCCTATGGTGTGGTATTTGCAGCGGTGCAGCCAAGCGACGTGAACATGGTAGCAATATATTCACACTCGGCAGTGTATGGCGATAGTATGTGTTCACAGGATAGAAAACTCCATTACTACACGCTTCTGCGCAACTACATTGGTTGGGTAGCGGATGTACTGCACCGGCCTGTGGGAGCATTTGCCAAGGCCTCAGGGTTTGAATTCTCACCCAACAAGTCGTATAGCATGAAGAGCGTTGCCGACAGCAATATTAAAGGTGTGAAGGTATTTGGCGGCGATAGCTACTCGCAAAACTCAGCTGCTTCAGATAGCAGTGCCCCACAGTCAGACGAGCCTTACCACGAGAAGGACGTGCTTCTAGCAACAACGCCTAATACAGATAAACTGCCGCCACCTACCGACGTCGTCAATAGCGACAAACAAGCAGATGAGCCAACTAGAGATAAACCAATGGATGATGACCCAGATGGTGTGCTGCTAGACGAATCACCCACCAGTGCCAATAAACCGGATAGCGAATCTGTCAAAACTAGCCACAGCAAAACAATGGACGAGAACGAAGATTCAGAAGACGAAAGCAGCGATATTTTGTCGGATGAGGACGATCCTTCTGCCCAAGCAAACAATGAAGATGATAAGGGATCCAATACAAACAAGATTGTTGTGATAGCAATGCTTGTAATTGGAGGAATTTCATTGATTGGAGCAGCCATTGCTTGGTTCTTGATTAGACGCAAAAAGCATGCGGCACGGAGACAGAACGGATGGAATAGAGAAAGTATGGATCAGCTTCCACGCGCATTACGACCCACTGTTGATTTCACAAATGGTAATCGGTCTCCAACTGATGAGATTATCAACCATTACAGTACAAGAGATAGTACCTATGGTGGTCATCCTATGCGCGATACGTATAATAGCCAGGCAAGACGTGACACTTATAATCGCGGCCCAGGACACGATCCTTTTGATGTTGGAACAAGACGCGATACTTATGATAATGGTCCAAGACGCGATACTTATGATGATGGCCCTAGACGCGATACTTATGATGATGGTCCAAAACGTGGTGCGTATGATGATGGCCCAAAACGTGGTGCATATGATGATAGGCCAAAACGCGATACGTACGATGAAGAACCAAGGCGCGATACTTTTAATGACAGAGACGGACACACCACATATGATGACAGCAATCTTCATTGGCGGCTCAATTCGACATATAAGAACCAGCGGTAGCAGTCATCAAATTTCTCATTAAATAGACATATATTTTTTTGTTAACATGCATCCTTGTTAATAGTAAATGCATTCAGCAGTTTCACAAGCTTTCAAAAAATAATAAGGACCAAATAGAGATATTCAAGAAACAGAAAGCATATCTTTCTTTAGGATATGTTGAATCACCCATCATGGTCTTTTGATACAAGCGGTGGAAGTATAACACCCAACAACAATACAGCAATGTCAAGCAGGCCCAAAGATGTAATAGTGTTACCACCATTATCCGATCTAGAGATATTTTGAGTATTTGCACGAGCCTTTAGAATTTTTGCATGTTGAACAGCCTCTGTAAGTGTATGAGCCATAGCCACATATAGGAATGTACCAGCAGAGTACAACATTATAATACCAGTCCATGGCTGCACAGCAGGTTCATCCATTTCACGAAGTTCATGCTGGTTCGACGTCGGATTAACCAGCAAGAACACGGCAAAAGTAACCAGAGCAGCTAGCGGAGCAGATGCAGCAAAGACAGTCAGCCAAATACCCAATTTGTATCTAGCAAAGCCTTGCTGTTTAAGGGTAGTAATCAAACCAAATGCAGCTGGAGCCTTATGTAGAAGTAGGGCCAGGAACACAATAATCTCTAATGAGGATGAGTGTTCATCGGTACCCGTCTGTGCTGCAGCTGATGCAGCTACTGCAGCTCCTAGCGCCAGTCCATCAGCACACGAATGTACTAGAATGCCTATCAATGTCGATGGCAGACGACACGGTGACAACGCCATACCTAATTGGGCAAGGATTCGCCGCCACTGAGATTGCTTGTGTATCTGATTCTGCCAGCCATCGGACCCTGAAACTTCTGGTTCTCGAGTGTTTATAGTAGTCATCGGCAACGGCGATAGTGAACCGTCAGTCGAATGGCGACGTTGTTGATATTGACGATCCATTTGTTGCAGAGTGAAATGATCGTGCGGGTTATGTAGAGTAAACTCTGAGTCAGCACTACCATCATGATGATTCTGAGACGACATTGAAATCTCTTCCAAACAGGCAGCACTGTCATTGTCCTGAACACCAATGGCATGCTCGGAGTCATTCTTCGGATGGTGGTCAGCATGAGGCGAAGGAAACAGATTATCAATAAGAAACATGGTGCAAAAGCCAGCAACCAAAGACCATCCAATTGTTGTATTCATTGACTCTACAAGATCATCAGACTTTTGATTTGCTAGCATAGCCCTTGAGAGAGTTTCTATTCCTTCTGGTAGAATAACAGCCAGAGCAGCACCAATTAAAAGACCAGCTCCAAACAGCGCGAGAATACAGAACTTTCCTTGGTCCATGCGTACATACAAAGGAACACATCCTGCTGCCCAAGACCCAGCAAACATTGCTAGTCCCTCGAGGATCAGTCGAAATACTGCCTGCATCCTTCCTTTTGAGTTTGTCAAGTTGTTGCTGTAGAAGGTATAGTACCCAGGACTTTTTTAAAAAACGCGACTCGTGAAAATATGAAATTCACAAGAAAAAAATATATGTAAAGTGGACGTAATAGTAATAGGAGAAACGAGAAGGTAAAGAGAGAGAGTGAGAGGGGAGAGTAGAAAGGAACACACGGTGGATATGTATGAGCTCATCCTCAAAAAGAAACACCCCACGTGTATTGAATATCAGGCGAAACCCCACTTTGATTGGGTGTTTGCATCACCCTTCTTTTTCTTCGTCTTAGGGGGAGTAACAGTAGAAAGTGAGTAACTGAAACGTCCCCACACACTTTATTTAACAATGGGCCAAGACTCACAAGAATGGGAGATAGAGTTTATGATCAAACAAAAAGAAATCGAGATAAAAAAAGGTATCAGAGAGGAGATGTTATCAGAAAAGTTTAAAGAATGACGCAACAAGTATTAGATTTTTTAGAGAATTCCTTAGAGTCCACAATCATAGATACAGCCTGAGAAAAGACATCACCAACATGTTGATTTTTCTTAGCAGAGCATTCAATGTATGGTATGTTTAGGGCCCGAGACACACGTAAACCGTCTTCATACGATAAAGGATCTCTTTGATAGACTCGTCGAATATGATCAATCGCAATAGGATCAGTCCTTAGATCAATCTTCAGAGCAACCAACAGCAATTTAGCATTGGGAGCCATATCTCTTGCTTCCGGTAGCCACTTCTCCAAAACATTCCCTAGACTATCCACAACATCCACAGAGAAACATATCAACACAATATCTGCATCAGGATATGCCATTATACGTAATCTATCGTAGTCTTCTTGTCCAGCAGTATCCCAGAGACCTAATTCAACAGTGCCTCCACAATATTGAACTACTTTAATACTAACGTCAAAGACTGTTGGAATGTATTGTTGGTCTTCAGGAAAACGTCCATCGTGAAAAGTACGTAATAAACAGGTCTTTCCACATGCACCATCTCCAACGACTACAATTTTACGTTCTACTCGAAGTTCCTCTTCTTCTTCCATTTTGTTCTTTTTGTATGTTTTGAAAAAGAGAACACTTGCCCTTCTCTTCCTTAGAATAGAAAAAGTAAGGCGTATGTAAAATAACAATCAAATACCCGAAAATAATAAAGTATCAAAAAAAACAAAAGAAGAAAAGAAAGGTTTTTTCTATTTTTCGTCAAGTGTTTTGGTGTTGATGCATTGAGTGGCATGCAACTTGGCCACACGGAGACGACGATCTTCGCATAAAAAAGGGCCGTGTTTTTTTTGCTGATAGGTTACAAAGAAAAATTAAAGTACAAAAATTTAGACATGACCTAAAATGTATTAGTTCACTTTTTGCATAGTTTTTTCTAAAGAATATTTATACTGCAACCTTGATTTTGATTAGAGAAAGGAAAATAAAGATCTGTTACAAAACCACACAGCACCTTTTACCTGATCGTTCCGTTTTATCACGAGGGTCAGCACTGATAGCACGTCTAGCAGCAATTTCAAAGACCTGACGAACATTAATATTGAGAATAGACGAGCATTCAATATAAGTAACAGCACCAATTCTTCTCGCCATCTTTTCTCCCTCTGAATAAGTAACAGTATGTTCACCATATTCAGCCAATTCTCTTGCAGTATCCGGGTCATCTCTTAGATCCAATTTCAAAGCAACCAATATTACAGGCACACGCGGAGCATTCTGTTCAACTTCTTGATGCCATTTCTCGTATACATTTACTAATGAATCTGGTTGATCCACAGAGTAACATAGTATTACCACATTAGCTCCTGGATAACAAAGAAACCGTAGTCTGTCAAAGTCTTCTTGTCCTGCTGTATCCCATAGAGATAATTCTATTGGTTGACCATCTACTTCCATATCTGCTACCCATGTATCGAATATAGTTGGAATATACCGTTTATCTGGTGGAAACCTTCCTTCTCGGAATACGTGTAGAAGACATGTTTTTCCACATGCCCCATCACCTATAACAACGGCCTTGCGACGTGTTATTCTTCTGACCTCTGCTTCCGGTGCTGCTGCCGTTGCTTTCCTCTGTTGACGTCTATCGTTACTCATAGGAACCTTTTCTCACCCCCTTTTGTTGTACTCCCCACTTTATATTTCCTTTAATAGAAAGGTTTAAACGAATTTGTCAACTATTTTTTCACTCTTTAAGGAGAGGGATAATGTGAAAGTACTTTATAAACTAAAATATAAAGATAAAAAAATGCCTCAGAGAAAGTAAAGAAGAGAAAAGAAGGTTCATGTTGCTTTTTGTCTTTGTTCAGACATCAACAGAACTCTCCATCTCAAAGCCCCCCCCCCACTCTTCCCTCATGCCTATTTTCCTTCCCCCCTCCCCTTATTTCTATTTATGAAGTTGGAGATGGATGCTTTTCCTCAACTGTCCAGGATATACATTTATACTAACTTTCCTAACACAGTCGCCATAATTATCATCAAAAAAGAAAATAGTCTAAAACACTTGGAAGAAAAAAAACAATACATAAATGGATGAAAAGGTGTAAGAATAATAGACTACACGACAAAAGGAGAGAGTGAGAAAAAAGAAGAGAAATAGAGTAGTTCACAATATAACGCAACATCCTTCGTTATCATCCGCGTACTTGTAAGAATTCTTCTGTGGTTTCATCGTTAGGTTAATTGCAGCAGAAAATATTTCCCTAACACCCTTGTTTTCCTTTGCTGAGCACTCCAAGTACATGTGAGCGCCAATATCACCAGCAACTCTCAGAGCATCTTCCCTAGTAGTTGGTAGTTGGTTATCTCTACGAAGCTGCTCAATAATCTCAGGATCCCTCCTAAGATCTTCCTTAAGCCCTACCAAAAGAGTTGGGATACCACTTGCATACTCTAGTACCTCACCAATCCACTTTTCTCTTATGTTTTCTAGAGAATCTGGCGAGTCTACGGAAAAACATATAATAACCACACTTGCTCCACTGTAGCATGGGTACCGTACGTTATCGTAATCCTCCTGTCCTGCAGTATCCCACAGCGCTAGTTCCACAATATGTCCACCTATCGGTACTTCAGAAACCCATTCTTCAAATATAGTTGGAATATATTGGTCGTCTGGTGGAAATTGTCCTTCCCGATATACGTGTAAAAGACATGTTTTTCCACAACCACCATCGCCAATTACAACAGCCTTGCGCTTGATCGGTTGTGGCCTTGACATTTTCTCTTCTGATTTGGATAATGGAGCTGTTCCAGCAGTCCCAAAGAGAAAACTCCTTTCTATTATTCGCCTTTTTACGTTGATACCTATTTATAGCAGAAAACACATACGAATGCGGAATACAAATAGAAGAAATATTCTTTCTTTTGTAAGCGAAAAAAAGGCTTAAGTTTATCACCATTCTCTCTAGGGGGGAGTTTTTCGTACAGGAACATTGAACCAACTGTTACTGAATAGTGTTCAAAGTACTTACCTTTAAATGCAATAGAAGAAAATATGTGAGCAAAAGTGATCCAAAAACGCTATCGAGGTATCCTAATATGAAATTCACTTTTGAATTGAAAAAAGTAACAAATTTTAACGGAACCAAACACACACACACAAGAAAGAGAGAGAGAGAAAAGGAAAAAGGTGAGAAAAAGGGAAAAGTTATTTCTCCCTCTTTTTTCCGGTTCAAAAAGAAAATCACCTTTTTCACCTCTTTTTTTTTATAGGTTTGTGATAAACTGGCACGGATGTGGGCTGCTTTCGGTGCGGGATTTCTTGTGGTCTCCCCACCACCACTTTCATCCACTGTGCCAGCAGAGTTTCTCTTTTTCAAAACCCGCAGGCCCAGACTTCTTCACAGTCTGAAGGTGAAACCAAGTCTAGTATGTTCCTCTATCAGCTCATCAATGGCTCGGCTCGGTCTGTGTCACCTGCACTCTGTTTTCCCCCCTCCCTTTCATTAAAGGAAAGAGAGGCGCGCTCTGTCTCTTTTCTTTAGTTTGCAGCATCTCGTCTTTAATCTGCTATTCTTTTAAATTGTACGTCAAAAGTTGTTCGTGGAGCTTCCTGTCCTTTTCTTTCTTCGTTAAAAAGGCATATCATATTTCCGAATAAGAAAGATACTAATGGCGCTAATATACGAGCCTGGTGACGCTTTAGCTTTTCATGGTAAGTCTGTCAAAGAATATCTTTACTTTTATTTTTGCTTTCAATGAAGCACAAGTCTGTTTTTTTTGTGACTTGTTGTTGTGGTGTAACTAGATACACGTAGAGAAAACTTGTTTAAACTTGGGCAGTCTGTAAGCTTTCTTTGTTTACTATTATATAGGGCCGTTTAAATCACTGACAAATGCAACACTACTCTTGACAAACAAGAATAATGGTCCGGCTGCTTTCAAAGTCAAGACTACTGCTCCTAAGAAGTATTGCGTGCGTCCTAATGCTGGTCGCATAGAGTCTGGAGACTCCATTAAAATCCAAAGTAAGTTTCTGTCATCAACCACTTTCTACCGAGGGACCGGAAGAGAGGTGTGCATTATTTCTAATTGGGAGAGTGGTCAACTACCATTTTCCTGTTCTCTCTGCTATTGCTCATGCTTTTAGTGGAACCGAGTTAGTTGCATTACTATCAAAGTGGTTTGAAAGCCTACTAATTGCATCATTGTCTCTCTTTCTCTCCCTTACCTCTGTTATGTTGTTCTTTTTTTGTTATACTATAGTCTCGCTTCAGCCGATAAAGGAGGAGATTGCGGGGGATACCAAGTGCCGCGACAAGTTTTTGATTCAGAGCATTCAGATTTCTCCAGAGATGGATTCTATGCCAATGTCTGAGCTCTGGGCAATGGTGGAGCGCGAAGCAAAGTCTGCTATCAACGAAAAGAGATTGCGTGTGCGTTATGTCCTGCCCAAACCTGCAAAAGAGTCCGTTGTCACAGATGTACCAAATGCGATTGATGAGAAATCCCCTGCTGCCACTGCTGCTCTCGGTAATGCTGCTCCCTCTCAGCAACAGCAGCGTATCTCGCCGACTAGTCGCACTTTACCTGGTCCATCTCCATTGGCCAATTCTGTTGATAGCTACAACGAGTCGTCTGTAGATGGTTCGTCGGCTGAACCGACTGAGAGAGATGTTCCTAGAAGACAATCTGTGCAGACTGTTGATGAGCCCAGACCACAGACTGCATCTAACCGTTTGTTTCCTGATTCGTCAACTGCGCCTTCTCCGACTGATACAACCTCATTTGCTGATGATTATCATCCGAGTAGCTCTGTTCTGCCATCAGATAGTCAGTCACTGAAGGATGAACTGGATAATGCTAATGCTGTTGTCCAGGATCTGAGACGTCAACTGAATGAATATAAGGCTCAGCTTGAGAAAATTGGTACCTCAAAGTCTGGTCGATCAATGACTGCACAACAGTCTTCATCTGACTCTATTGATGGTTTGTCTATGCAGTCTGTGGCAATCGTTGCACTGGTAGCTTTCTTAGTTGGTTACTTTTTCTTCTAATCTTGGTCTAGTTTTTTTTTTAATGTTCCCTTTTTATATTTGACTGATATTCTACATCTTTATTTAGTAACAGAAAATATTAACGAACATTACTCACAGTTTGATGGGTGATAGATGTGTTGTTGGATATGTAACAATGTTGAGTATTACCCATTCCCTAACAGATCTGTTATCACAAGGTTGATAATAAACAATCTCATCTCCGCCTTCACCTTATTTCTTCCCACCCGAATAGTCTGACTCATTCACAAAAGCAGAATCCACCAGAATACGCACCACATATAAAAAACAAAAGTACCTTTTTCCATAAAGTATTTTGTGTACCAGTCACAACTTTCTTTTTTAGGTTTTGTAGTTCTTCTTTTAACATACTGTTATGCTTGTGACAATGCATTACTATACCTCTCCTATTCAGAATGAAAACAAGTCTGAATTTCTTTGCGATTGCTGCGACTATACTGCTCAAAGTTTTTCTTCACTTATTGCTCATAGAGCTAAATGTCTTTTTGAATAATCTACATATGCTTACCTAAATAAGTTCTTGTAGACGCAAACCACTTGCTTTTTGTTTTATATTTTGCAATACATTGACTAATCCAATGAGCTAATATATTATTAAAACTAATGCCAGTAATCTCCCAAGTGTTTGTATTGGCACTACCTTTGTTTTTAGACGAAGTAATGTGAATCATTGTTCAAATAAGCTTACACCATTGACTTTAATTGCTGGTGGCGTATTCTAAATGCTAATAGCCGAACTGTTGCTACTGTTATAGCCGCAACAGAATGACTGACTAATCTTCTCTCCACTTATTTCCATTGAAAGGGTTACTTCGGCTACAAAAACAACAATCATAAATTACCCCACATATCAGCTGCCTCTCTCGATTTGACAACAGAAAGTGTAACAACCTGCATTAATCAGCCATCAAATTTACTGTCCAAGTCAGTAGCTAAAACAGAATGCATAAAGTTTACTATTGAGAGAATAACCATTCTATAGAAAATTTTTGCATTACCTTGTTAAAAAAAAAGTGGTGCAAGAACTTTAATCTGCAGCGTGTGCAAATTACATGTGCAAGGATTATTTTAGACAGGAAGGAATATGTGAATTGAGATTGTTGAATTTTCTATAAATAGTATTTCGTGATCTTGTTGAAATTGTGTTGGGCAGGTATAATGCGCTTTCAAGATAAATGCTTAGTTGATTTTTCTCCCTAGTAAAGGAATCATTAATCGCAGATGCCGATTTTTTTTTTGCAGGATTTGTACCTACCAGCTGACACAATAATGAAAATCCTTCTTTATTTAGCGGCTCAATGCTTTGTGCTTATTGAATTGTTTCCTCCTCATGCACCATACAAGAAAGAATGAACCCTTAAGGATGACCTCATGACCAAAAGGAAAAAATCGGACTATTTAAGGGCATTCCAAAAAAACCACCTTTCCTGGAAGAACTTCATCAAACTTGTCTATCAATTCTTCCTGTTTATCTTCTCTATTACCATTTCAGTCGCACTGTTGTTTATTGGTTTTAAAAAAACCTTCTCAAGATATATAACAAACCCCCTAAAACCAAGTTTATCTATCTAGGTTTATCAGTTACCTTGATAGCAAACATTCTTTTAGTGCATTTACGAAATGTCGACAGATACATATCCAAGTAAACGCCGTCATATTGGTCCACCCAAATTCGCATTACAGGAAAGTGACTTTACTCAATGCCATCTATGTGGTGCTATAATTGCTCCATTTTCTGCCTATCTCAGACACATGGCTCACTGCGTTATGGATAATGCACCGCCCAAACAGTAAAGGCTTTAATCCCTTTTTTGTGTGCCATAGAGCATCTTTCTTAAAAAAAGAAACAATCAAATAAATTATTCTAATGGTATGATAAAGAGCACTTTTTTGTTAATTTAATTCTGCAAAAGGGATATGCTTTCTAGTGCTTAGAAGTATCCGAAGGTTTATATCCAGAAATTGCTTGCTTGAATTAAGAATCAATCACTTTGCTGATAATCATCAAAAAAAAAAGGATACCAATTCGGGGATTTTTTTTCATAATCATAATAAAAAATTGAAGCAATTTGCCCATGTATAAAAATACTATAAATTAGTCCAATAAAATAGTTCAAGCGGAAAAAAAAGCATTATTTCTACGCTTGTAGTCTCCCTGGGCCATATCTAATAGTACAAAAGCAAACAATCACACAGATAAATTGTGGAAATGCCGCCGGTTAGACGTTACATCGGAGACGCTCTATATACATGCTCAAAATGCAATGCACGGTTTTCTAACCACTACGCTTACATGTCTCATTTAGAAGACGAGCACTAGCAAACATTATTCGCTTTTAAAGTTTACTAAAAAAAGAAGCACAAAAGCATATTAATAAATATTGCACAACAAAAAACAATAATAAAGCTCCTTGAAAAAAGAAAGTTACTGGCGAGTATCATAGATAACGTACATATCGTAACTACGCATATCTAAAGATGAGTCTAAAAAAGATTTCAGTTCGTTCAAAAACAATTCCAATTTATCTCCCATCACTCTAGCAAATGGATGAGTATTAGTAAATTCTAGTAAACCCGATTCCTTTACAGATCTAACAAGTAACGATTCGATTATATCTACGCTATCAATATCCAAAGCAGCAATAAGATCACGTCTAATCCATTCCCTCATACGTGGAGTATCTATTTCTCGCATTAGCAACGTCTGCGACTGTGATATGCGCGTTCGACGACTGCGTGCTCCAGGATCGCTACTCACTACACGCAAAAGTCCGTGGTCATACACTGCTTGACGTTTGCGCATACCCAATCCATTTTCAGTTTGAGATAATAATTGATCTAGACCATAGGTTCGTGTTTGTTCACGCAAGGCTGCTTTATTTAGAGGAGTGGCACGAGCTCCTATTGGCGTCTTCAATATCCTTTCTCCTTGCTGTTGAACCACAGTGTCTACAGTACCATTGCAGAGTGGACATCGAATGCTATGTTCAAGCCATTGCAATAGACATCTAAAGCAGAAATGATGGTAGCATGGATCAGTGTAGCTCTCGTCGACTACTGGTTGCAGACAGATGGGACACAGGTACTCTCTATCCTCTTGACTATCAATACTATCTGGCATGCAGACAGTGCTATCGCGTTCTGTCATCTAGAGGCACAAGTCCATCGAATATTAAAATAATAGAAAATATCAGGCTGAGATACAAACACCAATGTTATGTATCAAAATTTTACTACATAAAGCTGAATATTTATAACTTAAGGGAATGGTTGCTTTCACAAGAATGTTATGGTAATAGCATGATGTTGAATGCTATTTACGATAGAGAGCCTATGGAATGGAAATATAGTATTTATAAAAAAAACATCAGCTGCTGGTCTTCTTCATGTCATATTGCTAATTATGCCACATTGCAATTTATCTATTCGAACACCAAACACTACTTGAGACCAAATCCCTCGCTTTCTCTAACGGCAGTAGCAAGTGTATCTCTCAGTTCAGCTTTCGACCGATACATCCATATGCCAAGTTGGTTAAAGCAAGTATGAGCAATTGGAAACCGATTGTGCTCATATCCCAACAGCACCAGCCTCATTTTCAACCGCGAATTAGCAGCAGGTGATGGCATACGGTCGGAGCCCGTCACAAACACTAAAAACAGTCGACGATCTGACATCGACATTTCCACTAGGACTTCCCAGAACCACTCAATCAGCTGTTTTGTTTTCTTACGGTTTCCAAAGTTGACATATTCAGTAATCGCCTGCAGGTCCTTTGGTTCCCAATCTGCACCAGATCCTTGTACCATCAGCTCTATTTCCTCCGGCTTGAAAAGTGACAGTGCATTGCTTCCACAGACATAGTAAAAGCCGCGACGGAAGGGCTCGAACTGCTTGGCAACTGAATCGTTTAATACCCATTGCAAATAGCGCAGTACGTACTCCACTCGATTCTGGCTGGTTACTGGTGTATTGGTGCCATTAGGAACTAATGGAGCCGTCACTACCTCTCCGAATGCATCATATGAGGCCTCAAAGCTAAGACAAAACACTTCCTCGACATCGTTTGCTCGGTATTGCAAAAGCTGGCGGAGCCCACGGGCAAGCTGAGGCCGGAACTGCGACACATCCGCCAGCATCTCATTGATCTGATAGCGCAGCTGTGCAGATGATGACAGCAAACCGTAGACTGGCGACCGACCTTCCGCAGTACTGCCGGCACCAAGTGTTGGACCATAGCACGGAGCATACAAAGGCTTCTTTTGCACACCTTGTGTAATTGGTGCTCCATCTACTGAAATAGCTGACGCAGGAACCCCCTTGTTTGATCCACTGACACTGCGCCCAGCCACAGCGCCATTGGCAGGGCCGATTTGATTTCCAGAAACAATGGAAATAGGATTGGCATCGGCAGACTTTGCAACAGAAGCAATGCCAGGGAAGAAAGCTTGGTAGGAGCCTGTGCGCATAAGCTTCTTGAATACAGCCAACGGCAGATGCAGGTCCAGAATAGTTGAGTTGTACAAAGCCAACCCAACAACTATACCAACCAAAAAGTACTGGTTCGAGGACTCAAAAGACGCAGGATTAAACCAGTACGCGGTGCCCCAGGCATCATCAGCCTCAGACTCGCTTGTAAACATGCCATGTATGGGATTCATAAGTTCACGCAGCAGCAACATAAACCACTCCTTAGTTAATCCACCTGCGTCCACGCCCTCTTCACCAGCAAATTCAATGCGCAAGCGTTTCTTCAGATCTTGCTCGTGTGTAGCCAACTGATGGAGCGAATCCTCGACAAGACACTTGCGACGCACCAGTAGCTTCAAATACGGGTGCTGTTTGTCATTAAGTCGGTTCCGCGAGCTGTGGTTCTGGAACAGCGCTGTAATGACGGCCTCCTTCAGCTTCGAGTTCATCTGACGAGCTGCATCCACCTGCATAATCTGCACCTTAGCACGCAGGCTCAGCAAAAACGGGTATTGGCAAAACGAAAAGGCGCCTGGCACCCGCGCCTGCCACGCATCGTAATCAGCGATGATGTCCATGTTATTAATTTCGCTGTTGTAAAAGGCCTCTAGCGGAAGCCGCGATCGCGACGGCAACAGAAGATTGGCTGCATGTAGCAGTGCCATGACTTTCGCAGCAGTGACCAGACGCCAGTCATGCTGGTGCATCACCAGGCTGTTAGTCTTTGGATAAAATACGCCGTCGGCTCCCACGTAGTAGTCGTCCAGATCCACGCCCGCACCCCAGTCACCCACTGTCTGCGTCGACGGCGGCTCCGCTGACGCCAAAACCTCGTTGTCCGCCCGCCGCCCATGCTGCTGATACTGTCGCTGCCGCCGCCGCATTGGCGCCTCCGAGCTTGATCGCGCGCGCGTCAACGAGCTGCGCCCACCGGAAACGCTACTCGGCGGACTGTTGGGCTCTGCTGTCCCATCTAGCACGCCCATGACCGAATCACGTGGAGGTCGCACAGCATCACTCTGTTTGTGCACCGATGTGGTCTCCTCCTCCTCACCATCCTCCTCATTATGCAGAGCCCAATTTGTCAAAAGGTCGCCGGCCGACATGCTTGCCGCCCGCGCACGGATGGTTTCACGAGTAGGCCTGGAAGCAGTTGGGCTCACAACAGGCGTAAACCCAGTCATAAATCCAGCATCGCGACCTGAGGCATCTGCTGGGCTAGTCGGCACATATCCAGAAGAAGCAGGTTCTTCGCCAGAGCGTAGTGGTACGTAATGGCTCACTCGCGCTCCAAACGTGTTATAAGGGCCACTGTCTTTTACAATGCCCGAATTACCGGGAATATCACGAACAAGGGCGGCTGGTGGCGGGGGAGGCAAGTTTGTTACATGGTGCTGTTCAGGTCTAGAAATAGGAGGATCACAGTCAGATATCGAAGGGTCAGAAGCTTGATCCCGGCGCGGGTGCGCAGCAGATCTATTTTGTTCCCGGCCGCTGCATGGCAAATCAGCGGAGCGCAGATGCATCTGACCTGGAGCCATAGGTAAATGCTCATGCATTCGGTTCTGCGTGCGTATTTGGCTAGCACCAAGCGATGCAAATCGCGTGGGTGTGTCGCGAATGCTCAAGTTTGCAATCCCCAGTCCCGATCGAGAATCCAAAGTGTTCTCATTATCACGCTCTACAGGTGCTGTTTCAGTATCAGATTTCTTTTCTGTAATTTCCTTGATAGGCTCTGGTTTGCGCGAGCTCATTGAAATGCGCGAGTCCGTGTTCGAGCGCATTCGATTATGTCTACCCAAGCGCGAATCAGCCATTTGTGCAATCAGTTGTTGTGCGCCAGTATTACTACGCATTCGCTGCTGAAACGCTGGGAGCTCTGTCTGTGCTGACTGCGACGAGTACGATGTAAGTGCATGCTGCTGCTGGTGGTTATGCTGCTGCTCCCTATTGCGTCGCTTGGCCCTATCGTATTTCTCAACGCGGTAGGAAATGTACTGGTTCACCAGCTGCACTTTGCTTTTAAATGCTGTCCGGCTGTTCTGAGACAACCACAACACCAGCGCATAATGCACACGCGTTGGAAGATTCGCCACACTGCCCAAAATGCTCTTGACAATGTGATGGTGATACGAAGATTCTTGCGGAAAATTCTGTTGCAAAAGCAATGGGTTCTAAACATAAATTCTCATTGTCAAATATCCCTCTTCGAGTTGTTGTATATGTTAGCTTGTGCTCTAATAAGAAATTGCAGATAATCAGATATAATATAGCAGCACTACACACCCAATACTTTGCAATGCTTGCAAATGTCTTAATTTCGCTTACCTCTAGAATGATTAGCAAGTAACGGGTGTTTTCTGGTTTCTTGAGCGGTCTACATTATTCAAATTGCTCTTCCGGAACATACACAGTGTATAAATGCACCAATGTTCGTTAAAAATGACTTGTCGCAGTGGCAATTTCAGGCACTATACTGCGAATCTGGGCTATTAATAAGCAGGTTTGCTTGATTGCCTCAAGACAATTTATATGTACTATAATATAGACCAAACCCCATTAAAGCCATATCACTCGCCTTCTTACCTTCCAGGTCGTCGCAAAATCTGCTCTGTGCCATTCATCATGGCGCGAATAAACGGATGTGGCTACACAAAGCGCAACAAACAGACAAAATAAACAATGGCAATAAGCAGAAAAAAGGTCAGTCGAAATTTGTTCCCGCGCAAAGCGCAGCAGCAACAAAAGGCTAGTCCCCAGAAACAATGCATTCCAGAGAAAAAAAAGAAAATCCAGCATGCAGTTTCCTTATATCCACCCGTTCTGCAGGTAACATGGATACTTACCAGTGTCAGAATAATTTTATACGCGGCATATACATCCGCAAATGTGATCCCTGGATCCTCAGTCGAGACGTCATTGCCATTGGGAAAAGAAAAATTGAGTACATCCCAGTTTCCAAAGGATTCCCGTATCATTGCTTCCAGTAGCCGATGCTTCTCGGGATGTTTCTTATATTCCTGCACTCCAGCCTTCAGCCGATCCAATGTCAGCGGTGGTGGCGGAGTTCGTGTGCGTGTAATAAGCTGACCGTCCTCTTTCACCTTCTCAGATCGCACTAGCATCTCCAGATCGTTTATAGTATTGCACACCGTGCATTTGAAACACGACACCGTACCTGGATATGACACTTTACTAACATCCACAAAGTGCAGTCCAAAAAACCCCCCTGCCACTCCACATTAGTCTCATCGATCAGATATTGCCCATAAAAAGAAAAGCCACAGCATTCTAGTTTGCATTATCAGACCATAAAAGATGTCTAAAAAGTTACCTTCCACAACAGAGACACAAACCGGTAGCCATTCCTAGCTGGTTTTTATCTGTAGCATTCGTCGGTCCACAGTTCTCCTCATCGTCATCCACTTCGTCACTCCAAGCGCCATTACTGAAACTTCCGTTACTACTGGTCTTGCGACCTGTTGGTCCGTTCCCGCGGGCTTTCTTTGTCAGTGTGCGCAGTGGTAAGAAAAAGTGTGACACCACCATGCTTTTTCTCTAAACCACAAGAACAAAATAAAGTAAATAGCAACAGTTCTGGGTAGTTAAAATATAATAGCGTAGTACAATAAATTCAAAACAACATTTACAAGTGAAGTTGAGAAAGCAGAATGTGAAGTGAAAAAAGTATCCCCCCTTTCTTCTTCACTCAACCCAAGAACGTGTGACACTGCAAAATTACAAAATGAGGGAGCTGTATGAAAAAAAAGTCCAAGAGGGAACATTGGTGAGGTCATTCTGCTTTGCCCGATAACGCAATACCACTAGCCCTTCGTAGCATTCAGATATAAGCTATCAGCAAGCAAAACAATGGATAGTAGGATTTCAAAAAAACAAACATCAGCAAAATATCAAAAAACAAAGATCTTGCTACTGGAAATACTCATCATCGCTGCCAATCGCTTCCTCATCTTCATCCTCCAAAAGCACAGCATCAGGTGCTCGGATATCCATGCCATCATCGTCACTCGAGTCATCATCCGCTGCCATTTTTGCTTCAATGGCAAGTTTCTGCTTCATTGAAACAGTATGGAGCTGTTTGAACTCATCTTCATCCTCATCCACTTCGAATTCAGGATTAGCAAACATGTCCTTAAAGCGGTTATCCTCAAGCACAGCCGAAGCAGCCGCTGCCGCAGCACCAGCCTTCTTACGCTGTCTACCACCAGCACGCTTAACTGTTGATTCATCTTCATCACTACTATCCGCTGGAATTCCTCGTTTAGCCTTCTCTCCCTTCTGCATCTGAATCAGGCGCATGGCAAGCGCGCGATTGACCTTGGGTAGCTTGGTAGTGGCACGAATACGACTTTCTCGGGCCTCATCCAATTTCTGCTGCACTCTGCGCACGCGGTATTCCTCGTATGCAAACGGATTGGCAATGGACTTTGCACGCTCATACAGCCGCAGATCAACAAAGAAGCCATGCATATAGGGCTTCAGTACCGGTGATCCAATAAGGTGCGAGAGTCCAAGGGCTTCGAGCTCCCGACGTACCACAAACTTGTAATCGTCGTAGACAGTCTGCTGTGGGTTCTGCTCCATTTCCTCTGTCAGATTCTCAAGGAAGTGTGCCCACCGCGGTGCAGGGCCCAGTTGTGGAATAAAGTAGCTCTGGATCTCCGAGCATTCTCCGGCCACAAACATTATCCCGCTTCCTGGCATCATACATACATCGTTGATGTCATTGGGTGGTTCGATCGAGGTAAACGGCTTGCCCGAATCCACTGACCAGAGTTTAATGATTCGCGAGTCGGCACTCATTATCTTGGCTCCGTCCACAGCACCGCCCTCATAATGTGCCCCACCCTGTCCCTCTACCCATTGCAGGGTCTTGATTGGCAGCCCATACTGCTGGTCCTTGACCTGCCATGGCCGCGACTGCCGCAGATCATACAGCATCACATGACCAGAGCTTGTCCCAATGGCAACGCCTAGACCATCTCCGCGAAAATCCATTGCCGAGATCTCAAACCCACTGCGCGTGCCCTCGGTAGGTTCCAGAATATTGGGAATAGTAGGTTCTAGCGTACCTATACAGTTACGCGCGCGTGGGTCCCAGAATTCCACCGTCCCATCCTCGGTACCAAATCCAAATAACTGATGAGCAGGATTGACCTTCAGCACATTAATTCCGCTTCTGCTTTGCGTTTTAAACGGTGTCATAAATCGACCCTGATCAATATTCAGTCTCCACACTTCGTTTGATGCTCCACCCACCAGTACATCACAAGAAGGACTATGGTAAGCAAGATCGCGTCCAAATCGAGGAATCCGCGTGCGAAAATGCATCTGACCTTCGTTATGAAACTCCAACGATCTGTCGCTTTGCAAGTGCACGCTTTTTGTCCAATCGTCCGACAGAATCATAAAATTCACATTCTCAGAGTCAGTGTGTCTGTCAAACTTCATTGACACGTTGGAAAAGTCAAAAACTCGGATTTGTGGTTTGTATACTCCAGTTGCCATACAGTGCGATTGATCAGGTGTTACCTTGATACGTAGGGATGCCTCCGGAAACTCAAAATCTTGGATGAGCTCAATTCGCCGTGTCCATTCGATGTCCTTTTGTAGCTCCCGCCGCTTGCGTCGGATCAGCCAATCTGGCAACTTGCGCGAGAGATTGCTGCCAGACACCGTATATACTTTAACATTATTCGTACTGTTCACTGGAAGCACCATGTTTGCCACTCCCTTCTCTCCTTTTTTGTTGGCGTCTAGTTAATGAGAGATAAAATATGAAGTGTGTGAAAGAAATGTAAGTGCCGAAAAGTTGGTCTAAGAAGTAAGAAAAGTTGGCCAAAAAAAAAAAATCCAAATGATTTGATTATCAACTGACATAATCATTCAATTGGCTTGATTGACAAACACAGTTGGCTGCCAAAAATATCGTGAGACGCTTACTTCCCGTAATAGTCGAAGCTTTAGCTCAGCTATTAGGGTCTGATGCTGACCGGTGAAATAAGCGTATACGCTCCCAGTTGCAAAAGTAAACTGCTCTTATTATTGCTCATGGAAGCACATCCAAAGGTAGTGTTAAAGAATGGACTCTCACTATATTCAATGGAGTTAAATTTATGGAGACTGATATTTTCTATACATTGCCTCGATACCACCGTATAGTTTCATGAAGTGGCTGATGTTTGTAGACTGGTACCAGGGCGCACACGGCCACTGTTTCAAGTGTACCTCGATATCAAATATGGTACGCAAAAAGAAGTAACGCAATTTGGAGCAATTTGGACAGTTTAAATGTTTGATGACTTACCATACTTTACACCAGCTTTTTTGCTATTTTCTTACCAAATGAGTAGCTCAGATGCTCAAATCAGTAAAAACGCATATTTTGGATACCATTTGCTTTCCGGTGGTGACAACGCAGAGTGATGATGGCGAAATGCAGGTATTTGCACCTTTGTTTGCGGACGAGAGCACTGACATAGACCATATTGAAGCCATCCTAGAAAAGTCGTGGGTGTTGTTCACAAACAAGACACGCGAACACAACAAGGAACAAGTGTAAGTATATTAATCTGTTATCTACATCAAATGCAGTTACACAACAACGTAATTATTCATAGCTAATTCAGGTTTTTTATGCCATGTTTCAATATTTTTAACTCATTACTCTCGTAGTAGCGTGCATCTTGCCATTGTTGATTCGGATTCTACCGTAACATACTACAAAGTTGCTAGAGGAATTTGCTTGCCTGATACTTTTATTTAAGCCATCTGCAATGCGTTGGCATTTTATCTTCAACGTTTTAAAGATTTAGCTATCAATATGTTTTTATTACAAGTCCCAGAAGCCTCTGCTTACAAGGTAGACCACCCTTAGAGCTTAACAACCGTTGAATAGTATGTAGGGCATGACCAGTTAAGCAAATTTTTTATCTGCTATTATTAATAGCGTTTAAAAATCCTACCATGCAATATGAGAACACAAGCTCTAGGGTTGGCCTCAATACATTTGTTACAATAAGTGGGTTGTGTTGATCAAATATCCTTGGGGTTTTGCTTTTTTTAACGTCTTTTAACATTGTTATTTTATTTTCATACAACTTGCTTAAAGAAGATAATATAATCTGTGTCTACCCAAATTTTAGAAAATCATGGCAATAATGTCTCCGCACAAGATACCCAGATTGGGACAATTTGCGCAAAAAAAAGCAGCGCTAGATAATAGAATTTCTTTATCAAAGCGTATATTAAAATTTTAACAAAAGTGCTATCAAAATAACAATTGAAAGCAATGACTAGTGCCAGACAATACCATGGATATTAGAATATGGTGACAACAAAAAGGCAAGTTTTTCCGATAAGCTCTCCATTTTTGTTATTATTTTAGCTTTTTCTATATTTAATTAGTGAACTATTAGATAGATGCTATACCTGTTTTGTTTACAGCATACGGGATTGTATAAGCCCTAACTTCAGATTAAGACCTGTCAAATCCATGCCCCTAGACACGCATGGAAAGGACAAAAAGGGTAATCTCTTAGGACAGTTTTGTCCTGAAGAGTTCTAGGATGTACTTATTTAACCAGCGAATCTCAGTCACACTCCACAAGTGCAACAAGGCTTATGTTGCTACTTCTGTTTAAAACTGCTTTATACACCACACATAAAGCAGACAATTACAAAAGCCAAGACTGGCTTTATAAAGAGTAAAAAATTTAAAAAAACCCCCCAACGTAGTATAATACATTGTAGACGTTTCTTTTCCATCAGCTTTCATATAAGGCTTTGTTCACCAAGCAAGCCAGAATTAGTTTTTTCTTCATATTTTATTTCTTATATTACTCTTTGCAACTCTTCTTTTTTTAAACATCATAACAATTACTGGATTTCATTTGTTTGCAACCAAAAGCTTACTCCACATGTATTATTTCTGTCCTTCTGGTGAAGGCTGGGGTCCATTGAGCCATGAACGGCCTGTTGATTTAACGATTTGTTTTCAGTATGGCGCTTTGGCTACTGTTTTTAGCACAATGTTTATTGTGGCCACTGCTGTGAGAATATATTTTCTTCGAGACGCACTATCGCTTCCACCAAGTTTGGTCTGTGGTCGCCCACTCTGGACAAAGCTTTTTCTGACTGCAGGTGTGCTTCTTATGTCAACTGTTGAAGTTGTAGCAATAGTTCACCAATATTCTCTTGTGTGTAACTATACTGTTGCTCTTATCCTGCAGACCGTAGCTATAGCAAGTGCTTTATACTTGCACTACAAGGAGCAGCTCAAAAGCCGCATTTCGTCGACTTTGCTTATATTTTTCTGGCTTGGGTCTGCATTGATTTGGTTGATGCGTTTGCGCACAAACGTAGTGCTTGGTTACATAATGAGCTATCCTGTCTTAGTAACTATAAACGCATTATCACTATTGATAGCGTTGTTGCTATTTTCCTTGGAAATCCAGCCTAAACCGGATCAGCTTTATGATAACGTTGATACTTGTGATGCCGAAGATGGAGGTGATTTGTTCTACTCACCTGAAGAACGTGCTAATATTTTCTCTCGGTTTAGTTTTTCATGGATGACACCGCTACTTGAAAAGGGACTCCATAAACCACTAGAGCTGGAAGATACATTTGAGATAAGTGACAAATTCCGTCCAGAGTTGGCAGTTAGCGCATTCCAACGTAGCTGGAAGTCTGAGCTAATGAAGGAAACCCCATCGCTTTTTAAAGCAACCTTTTGCATGTGCAGATGGCCTTGGGCTTTATCAGTAACATACAAACTGGCAAAGGACATGGTATCCCTTCTTAACCCTATTCTACTTTCACGCTTGGTTGGGTTTATTATGACATATGGCACTCCCCAAGCCGAGCCCATTGAGAATGGCTATTTTTATGCAGTTGCGATTTACGCTGTTGTATGTGCTGATACTTATTTCTTTCAATCGTGTCTTGCCAATAATCAGTATGTGGAGTCATTGGTAAAATCCAGTTACAACTCTGCTATATACCAAAAATCCATGGCACTTTCAAATAACTCAAGGGAAAAACATGATATTGGCAGTATTGTATCACATATAACTTTGGATGCACAGAGAATTACCTTATTTATTACGCAGCATTCTCCAATGTTGATAGGCATTCCGATTCGTGTCACTCTTATAATGCACATGTTGTTCCGGACAATTGGTTGGAGTTCAATAGCAGGCGTCGTGGTAATGATTATTAGTATACCAATATCGACGAATGTCAGTAAAAGAATGAATGTCTTTGACAAGCAGCAGATAAAGCATCGTGATACACGTATTAAGATCTTAAACGAGACATTATCGGGAATTAAAGTAATCAAGTTATATGCCTGGGATATGTCGTTTATAGACCGCATCAGAAAAGTACGCAATATATTGGAATTTTCTGCGCTCCAACAATATGGAATATTACAAGCACTTCTTCTTTTTATAAGCACATTTGTTCCATTTCTTGTGGCTTTTTCAACTTTTGCGTTATATGTTCTGGCTGACAACAAATCACGCGGACCGCTTACTTCTCAGCTTGTGTTTGTAGCATTGATGCTGTTTAATATGCTTAAAGATCCTCTTAGTGGAGTTGCAACCATTGTCCCAATCTTACAGAATGCGACTGTCTCATATCGCCGTCTGCAAAAGTTTATGATTGCAGATGAAATTGATATTGCCTCCGTAGATCGTATACCGTATGACCGCACCATGGACACTACAAGCCCCAATGATGAACTGATTAACATAACTAATGGCACATTTAAGTGGTTGCCAGCGGATCAGCCAACACTGGAAAATATTAGCATCAAATGCAAACGTAGCGAATTGGTGGCTGTTATTGGACAGGTGGGGTGTGGCAAGTCTTCACTGGTATCGGCTATACTTGGTGATATGATTAAGCAATCAGGAAACGCAATGGTTTGCGGCAGTATTGCCTATGTGTCGCAGCGGCCCTGGATCTTAAATGCTACGCTTCGCGATAATATATTATTTGGAAGTTGTTATGAAGAAAGCTTCTATAATCAAGTTATTGATGCTTGCGCGCTACGTCCAGATATAGAGGTGCTTTCCTCTGGAGATATGACTGAGATTGGCGAGAAGGGGATTAATTTGTCTGGAGGCCAGAATATGCGTGTATCGCTTGCGCGTGCTGTCTATGCACGTGCGGATCTGTATATTCTTGACAACCCACTAGCTGCTGTGGACGCTCATGTCAGCAAACATATATTTACAAAGGTATTGGGGCCGCAGGGCTTGCTACAGTTGCGCGCGCGGGTTCTTGTAACCAATGCGGTACAGTACGTGGATAGTGTAGACAATATTGTCTTGCTCTCAAAAGGAAAGATACTTGAACAGATGTCGTTTGCTCAGGCTATGGCAACCCAGGGCGCTATTTATGAGTTTATCCACAGATACATCGGCAATAGTGAGTTTTCTAAAATCACAGTTCACAGCAGCAATGTAACAACGGAGAGTTGCAGTAAACTGGACAGTGCGTCAATTGGTTATGCAAAACCTGCAGTCATCAATAGATTGACTAGAAAACGCAATAGAAGCGCATTGCTGACAGAATCAGATAGCCTCGTCGGTAGGACAACTACCGACGAGGTCAGTCAAAAGGGTAAAGTCAGGATGGGTGTCTACAGCAGTTATGCAAAGGCATGCGGTTTACAGAATGTTGCAATGTTTTTTATTGTCCTCCTATTGGCATCAACCGCCAGCATTGGATCCAACATATGGCTCAAGCATTGGGCGTCAGTGAATGACAAGGCAAACAGGGTAGAAGCATCCATGCAGCCAGTAGCCAAATATGGAACTTATTATTTAATTGTTTATGGCGTTTTAGGGCTAACTCACACGCTAATGAACTCGCTCAAATCATTTGTCCTGTGGACTAGATGCTCAATACGAGCATCATCAGAAATACATAACAGCATGCTTACGAGTGTGATGGGCTCACCAGTGTCATTCTTTGATACTACACCTATTGGTCGTGTTATCAATAGATTCTCATCAGATTTGGCAAGACTTGATGATATGCTACCGCGTTCGGTATTTGACATAACTAATACCTTTACAAAAATTGCAGCCGCAGCAATTATAATAGCATATACAACACCACTGATACTTCTTCTTGTGCCACCACTTGTGCTATTTTATCGTAAGGACCAACAGCGTTTCTTGTATAGCTCTCGAGAGCTTCGACGTCTAGAATCAACTACTCGCAGCCCTATTATTGCTCATATACTTGAATCAATCAATGGAATGTCAACAATACGAGCATATGGACAGCAGTCTCGCTTTTTAGTGGAAAATGAAAATCGGCTTGCGCTGAATATCAGAGCAAACTACAATCTCCTCTTTACTAATCGCTGGCTGGCTATGCGACTGGATGCCGTTGGAAACTTGATTGTATTTGGGACCAGTGTGCTATTAGTTACGTCAGCGCATTGGTTTGGCAAAGGCGACGCTGCTTTGGTTGGTCTAGCAGTATCGTATGCAGTGGAATTGACCCACTCGGTGAACATGTCAATTCGCTTCTATACAAACATGGAAAACTCGATGACCCACGTTGAGCGTGCAACTGAGTACGCTCAGCTTCCCTCTGAGGCTGTTACTGTTATTGATGACCACCGACCCAAACAAGCATGGCCCGAGCAAGGAGCGCTTGAGTTTAATAATTATTCTACGCGCTACCGTGAGGGACTTGATCTAGTTCTACGGGGCTTGTCATTCCGCGTGCTGCCCAGACACAAAGTTGGTATTGTAGGCCGCACGGGTGCTGGCAAGTCATCACTGACTCTAGCATTATTCCGTATTATTGAGGGATTTAGTGGCCAGATCTTACTGGATGGCGAGGACATTTCCAAATACGGTCTGTTTGATGTGCGCAGCAAATTGTCAATAATCCCGCAGGATCCGGTGCTGTTTGAAGGCACTGTGCGCGAGAATCTTGATCCATTTGGTAGCTACAGCGACCAGAACATTTGGCGTGCACTCGAGCAGGCTCATTTAGCCGACTATATTCGCACCAAGCAAGAGAGTTTGGAATTTATGGTGGCGCAGAGCGGTGAGAACTTTAGTGTCGGCCAGCGTCAATTAATCTGCCTGGCGCGCGCGCTTCTGAAGCATGCCAAGGTGCTAGTGCTGGATGAGGCCACTGCCGCTATTGACAATGAAACCGATGAAATTATCCAGCAGACAATTAAGAAGGAGTTTAAGGATTGCACCGTTCTGACAATTGCCCATCGCTTAAACACAATCATCGATAGCGATATGATCTTGGTTGTTGATGGTGGTCGATTGGCCGAGTACGACACGCCTCAGAATTTGCTTGCAAACAAGGAAAGCATATTTGCCAAACTTGTTGAAGAGGCGCAGAATGGTAGTATCTAGATAAAGTATACGTTTTCTAATATACTACTTTAGTGTAATATTTTCATTGTTGCCGCATATTACATGTTGTGTGCGGATTAAATATCAAATGCATTGCTATGCCTTTCAATAGTGACCCCAAAGTTATATGCGGATGGGTGAAAGTCATAATTTTCCCAACAAAACATTGCAGTCAATACTTGTTGTCTTTCTTTTCCTGAAAAAAAAAGAGAAATCGAAAGTCTTCAATAAAAAAAAGTGGATTACAAAGATTTGTATCGAAGAGAGTGTTTAAGCCTTTTCTGCTTTTCTTTTTTTTTTTTTCGCAATAAATATACTAACGCTACATCTTTAAAAATTAACTTGGTTTTGCTGAATTGTTCTATTGAAATTATTATACTTATCCGACCATAGTTAGCTATTCAGTAGTCAGATGGCGTACTTGTGTCCACCAGGAGAAGGCTGGGGCCCACTAAGCCCTGAACGTCCTGTTGATTTTACTCCATGCTTCCAGTATGGCTTCCTTGCCACCTGTTTAAACTTTATGTTTCTTGTGGCGGCTGCTATGCGTCTGCGTAGACTTCGAGCCGCGTCACTTCTTCCATTCGACTTGGTTGGCAATCCTCTCTTCTGGGGCAAGCTTACAATGGCTGCGTTCGCACTGCTTGCCTCTGTAAGCGGGCTTATAGCAATTACCAGCTATCATCCAACCTTTTCCATATACACAATCTCACTTGTGTTGCAGTTTGCGGCTACTGCAGCAGCATTCTATCTGCATTACAAGGAGCAGTTCTACAGCCGCACAGCGTCTACATCTCTTCTTCTGTTTTGGCTGGGGTCAGCTTTGCTGCTGAGCATGCGCTTGCGGACATCCATAGCATTGGGATATATTGATAACCACCTCGTACTTGTTGCAACGGACATTCTGTTTGGGTTGGCAGCAGTGGCAAATATTATTCTCGAAAGCAAGCCAAAACCAGAAAAGCTATACGAACTTTCTAGCAACACCGGTTATGCACTCTTGGAAAATCATGAAGACAATGCTGCGAGTACCTCCTTTCAGTCACCCGAAGAACGTGCAAACATATTCTCATTAATTGGGTTTACGTGGATGACGGCGTTACTTGAAAAGGGATATCGCAAACCACTACAGATGGAGGATACTTGGAAGCTGAGTCGCCACTACCAGCCTGATGCTGTTTCAGAAAAGTTTCAGCGCAACTGGCAGGCCGAGCTGGATTCGGGAAACCCATCGCTTTTCTGGGCAACTGTCCGCACGTATGGACTATCTTGGGCGCTCAGCAGCTTTTATGCTCTTGCGAGAGATGTTATTGCGTTTACCACCCCAGTGTTATTGTCACGCTTAATTAACTTTGTCAGCGTGTACAACACTGTCGAGGCCGAGCCTATTGAGAATGGCTATTTTTATGCAATTACAATATTTATCTTGAGCAACGTCCAATCACTGGCGTACCACCACTGCCATTTGCAGTGCCAAAGACTGTATTCCCAAATGCGCATAGGCTACATGGCAGCAATATACAGAAAGACCATGAATATATCTAACGATGCACGCAGACAATACGGCACCGGCACTATTGTCAATCATATGAGCGTGGATGCTGAGCATTATGTCAATTTTGTGGCAAATCTCTCATTTGAGTTGTGGAGCTTACCTTTGCAAATAGTAGTTGTATTATGTCTACTATACCGGACGCTGGGCTGGACCATGATTGCCGGCGTATTGACACTGCTTGCTAGCATACCCATCTCGGCACGCATTTTGCAGAGTATGAACGTATTGACGGAACAGCTGATGGGTCATCGTGATCGACGCATGCGGATCATGGACGAAGTGCTGTCTGGAATCAAGGCCATCAAGCTCTATGCTTGGGAGCAGCCATTTATTCAGCGTATTAACAAAGTACGCATTGGCATGGAACTGCGAATTATACGTAAAAATAGCGTGCTGAATGCTATTGAGTCATTTGTGCTCCCTTTTACACATTTTACTGTCTCGTTTGCAACATTCGGACTCTATGCTCTTATGGACAATGTATCCCGCGGTCCTTTGACGCCACAGTTGGCATTTGTCTCACTTGTATTATTCAACATGCTCAAATATCCGATATGGTGTTTACCTGAGCTTATACCCAAGTATGTAAAGTCCAATGTATCACACCGTCGCATTTTTGAATTCTTGAATGCCGATGAAATAGATTTTACTGCCATTGATCGCCAGCCATATGACCGTGATTCGCCAACAACAAGTCCAGACGATGTATTAGTCAGTGTGAAGGATGGTACTTTCAAATGGTTGTCTGATGATAAGGCTGCGTCTAGTAATATCAACATTAAGTGTCGGCGTGAAGAGTTGGTGGCTGTTATTGGAAGAGTTGGATCAGGAAAGTCATCGCTAATTTCAGCTATTCTCGGAGATATGATCAAGTGCTCGGGTGATGTGACGGTTTGTGGCAGCGTTGCCTATGTTGCGCAGCAGCCTTGGATTTTAAATGCAACGCTTCGCAACAATATTTTATTTGGCAGCAGCTACGAAGAAGAGTATTATAACCGGGTTATTGATGCATGTGCGCTGCGTCAGGATTTAGACAATCTTCCGGCTGGTGACTTGACTGAAATTGGCGAGCGTGGAATCAATCTGTCTGGCGGACAGAAGATGCGTGTATCTCTTGCGCGTGCAGTGTACTCACGTGCCGATGTTTATGTCCTTGACGATCCTTTGGCTGCTGTTGATGCCCATGTCAGCAAGCATTTATTTACCCATGTTCTGGGGCCGCAGGGTATGCTCCAGTCTCAGGCGCGTATTCTGGTGACTAATGCTGTACAATACCTATACAATGTCGATAATATTGTAATGCTTTCTGACGGCAAGATTATTGAGCAGGGTTCTTATGCACAAGCAATGGATAAGGGAGGCGCTATATTCGAATTTGCTTCCAAACTCAATGACAGCAATCTCAATTCTACAAGCAACAGTAGTGCCAGCAGTTTAGCACCAAATGCCGATAATTCTGCCAACACTTCAAATAATGTGGACCTACATCAGAAACTGGACAAGCAATCTGAATTGACTTCTTGCTGCGAGGGTGCCAACTCTTCAGTGACAGGAGACATTTACAGGACCACAACTATTGAGACCAAACAGGATGGGCGTGTTGAATGGAGTACCTACCATATGTATGCCAAAGCCTGTGGCAAGCATAATGTGTTGATTCTTTTATTGGCATTGTTACTGTCATCTATAGGCGATGTTTTGACCAACATATGGCTTGAGAGGTGGTCTACGGCAGGATCTAAGAGTAATTCTGCTGACAACTCTGGACAACCAGACGCAAGTCATTCAACTAAATATTATCTATTGATATATGGAGGGCTTGGTTTAGCAAGTGCTCTGGCGAGCTCGCTGAAGTCGCTAGTTTTGTGGCTTAAATGTTCGATTAGGGCATCCACCAAGCTTCATCAAAACATGCTCATTGGTGTACTCCGTTCTCCAATGTCATTCTTTGATGTTACACCGTTGGGACGTATAATCAATAGGTTTTCATCGGATTTGGATGTTTGCGATGAAAAGCTTCCAGAATCATTTGATGAACTCTCGCATACTATAGCCGATACATTATCAGGAATTATTATTGTCACATTCACTATGCCGAAGATTATTTTTGTATTGGTTGTGGTGATATTAATTTACCGCAGAATCCAACAACTCTATCTCCAGAGCAGTCGCGAGCTAAAGCGCATTGTGGCTATTACCACCAGCCCTGTGTTTGCACATTTCCAAGAGTCTATTTCTGGAATGTCAACTATCCGTGCGTATGTCCAGCAGCCACAGTTTATAGCAGAAAACGAGGCACGTCTGGCAGATAATGTCCGTGCTAGCTATACAAGTATTGCTGTGGATCAGTGGCTCTCTTTAAGGCTAAATATATTGGGAAATACACTTAGTTTATGTATATGCATGGCGGCTGTTATCTCTCTCCACCTCTATGGCATCGGGAGCGCAGGAATGATTGGGTTGGCAATGGCATATACAAGTACCTTAAACGTTGCGGCCTGCTGGCTGACAAGGTTTTGTATCGTAGTTGAAAATTCTATGACCCATCTTGAACGCATTGCAGAGTACTCCAACATTTTGCCGGAGGCTAGTGATATTATTGACGATTGCCGTCCCAAGGAAGCGTGGCCTGAACATGGCGTTGTCGAGTTCAAAAATTACTCTACGCGATACCGCGATGGCCTTGACCTGGTATTAAAGGATCTGTCATTCCGCGTGCTGCCCAGACACAAAGTTGGTATTGTAGGCCGCACGGGTGCTGGCAAGTCATCACTGACTCTAGCATTATTCCGTATTATTGAGGGATTTAGTGGCCAGATCTTACTGGATGGCGAGGACATTTCCAAATACGGTCTGTTTGATGTGCGCAGCAAATTGTCAATAATCCCGCAGGATCCGGTGCTGTTTGAAGGCACTGTGCGCGAGAATCTTGATCCATTTGGTAGCTACAGCGACCAGAACATTTGGCGTGCACTCGAGCAGGCTCATTTAGCCGACTATATTCGCACCAAGCAAGAGAGTTTGGAATTTATGGTGGCGCAGAGCGGTGAGAACTTTAGTGTCGGCCAGCGTCAATTAATCTGCCTGGCGCGCGCGCTTCTGAAGCATGCCAAGGTGCTAGTGCTGGATGAGGCCACTGCCGCTATTGACAATGAAACCGATGAAATTATCCAGCAGACAATTAAGAAGGAGTTTAAGGATTGCACCGTTCTGACAATTGCCCATCGCTTAAACACAATCATCGATAGCGATATGATCTTGGTTGTTGATGGTGGTCGATTGGCCGAGTACGACACGCCTCAGAATTTGCTTGCAAACAAAGAAAGCATATTTGCCAAACTTGTTGAAGAGGCACAGAATAGTAGCACTAGAGTTTGAACGCAGCAGTGTCCATGTGACAACATTTAGATTGAGCTTTCACAATACTATATTTTACGAAAATACGATAAGTTGACACAAGAAAGAATTTAAATTGTAAAAGGCGTTATTTATATGTCTTGGTATGAGGTTGCTAGCGGTTCTGTCGTAGTCTCAAAACATTGGTGAAAGTGGTCGTTAAAATCTTGTTGTGGTTTCAGTAAGTAGCCGTTGAATATTGTAAGTGGCCGTTAAAAAATCTTGTTGTGATCGCAGTGGTCTTGTTACGATGTAGATGCTCCTTGATTCTCGGTATGATGTTTCTTGAAGTGCCCGTCCTTTGCAATTGCGGGATCCACGGCATGCAAATCAAGATATCGAAGGCCAACATGTTAATCGGGAGTGGCCGCAGCCATCGCACATGCGAACATTGATGAATGTTGCTATGTTAGCAACACAGAGTAACCAGACAAATATTTGTAATCTTTAACGATTCCACATCCGGCTACACCCTCCTTTACGGGAATATGGGCGACATCAAAGTAAGTTGCATGAATTATGTTTTATTGCTATGACGATACTATAAATTATCTACACTATGTCTCTATTCAAAAATACTAATAATATGTTGCTGTTCTGTTTCTTGGTACATTCTTGCCTGCTAGCGCAAACCACGCGCGTCAATAACACACGCCAATCACGCACAAACTTTGACTCTCACGACGCTAAACACAAGACTACTCGCCGCCAAAATAAAATAAAAAAAGCCTCAACCGACGCAAATGTTATTTTTATGATACGCTAATAGTTTTATTAAAAAGTGTAAAAATGACGTTACAACCATAACAAACAACAAGCTGGTGATTTAGGCGATCGGCGTAGTTGTTCGGAAATAGGGTGTTTAACATTTACTGGCTGGGCATGACAGGCGCAATTCCTACTTACGTTATTACTTTTGCATTATTAGGCAATCGTACAAAATTCCGCCATGACATTTGATATTCTTTCACATTCTGGCACTCCGTACAACACACGCGGGTTTCGGCCCCTCACAGAAGATCAGACACTGACGCTGCGCGCTGGTGCAACACCAAAGCAGTCTTTGCAATCTGATTATGTATTGCCACGGTGGTGCCCTTGTATCGATATTATTGCAGTCCCTGAAGGGCGTGCGCTTCGACTTGTACGGCTGAGTGGTGGACAGACAGTCTGGCGTCAGACCTTTAATGGCAGGAAGACACACCCAACCAACAGCGAGGTAGATAGAGAAGCGGGTATTGACGAATATGCAATAAGAGCGATTGCATGGAGCCCTAGCGGCACAAGTATAGCTATTCTACATGCAAATGGACAGTTGATACAGCGCGATTCTACCCGCGGTGATATTGTTCATGAGTCTTATATTGCTATTGACGAGAGTGTCGTAGCTATGGATTGGGTTACGTGCAAAAACGACAATAAAGAGCCGTTCTCATCAGAGTCAGGAGATTCGAGATATCCAACAGCTTTGGAGTTTTCGTTTCCCAAATTGAGTCCACTTGATCGCGGGCAGCCAACACCAGCACATATTAACCCCGAAGTAGAAGATCCAACAGCTATTATAATTACTAGTTCGTCTGGGCTGGTACAAGTAAGTCTGGGTGGAATATTCACGCTTCCAGCTGTTGGTTTTCCCAAAACGATGACAGACTCTTTGCATAATCATGTTGCCATAGATGCGCGTCTGAGTAGCGATTCGGCTATATTGTACGTGCACCTGATCCAAAATAGCTCCAAAGGATCAGTAGATGTATCAACGTCCGACCATGTAACGCAGAGAATGCTTGTATGCGCGGTAGACACGTCCATACTTTCATCGACAATGCCTTTGCTGCACATGGTAGTGCCGCTATCAGCGAGGCTTTCGGGGCTATGTCTTTATATTGATAACACGCTTGACTTGTTAGTTAAAGAGGCCAATGCCCGCGATGAGTCTGCATCTCGCACTTCACTGCTAAATACATTTGAGGGTGTACTTCGAGACCATGGAGTAGACGAGGTAACTAGCCCTGAAGCAGAGCTTGCCCGACTTGCAGTGGCAGGAGGTGCAAGTGAGTCTACATCGCAATTCCTGCTTGCAAAACTTAAACCAGCAAAGCTGAACAATTGGGAGAGTGCTGGGCGACTGGGAGCGGTAGCACTTACCCGATTGGTCTACCAAAATGCTCTGCCAGCGATTGAGAGAACTATTCTTGCGGCAACCAGACTTTTGGATATTGTGCGCGATAGTAGGAATATGTTGGCCTATACAGATAAAGACAGCAAAGAATCTGATAGACACAGCGCAGACAGGACATGCAATTCGCTTTTGCGAGTCATTGTTATACTTGGCTGGATGTACGCGCGCTTCAACAAATATATGCTGGCTCTGCGAGATGAGCAAAAGGAGAACCAAGAGTTTGTAGACTGGGCACTATGTGCAATAGACGATCTACACTGGCAGAATGAGGGCTCGCGCAGGCTTGGCAACGATGGCCACAATGACGAAGCAGATGACGGCATGCGCCCAGTGCGACCTGAGATTGACTACAAGCTATTGTTTGGTTTTATCCGTGGTGCGTTTCGAAGACCAGTTGATGGCGAAGAGTCTGCAGGGAGCATTTGCGCAATCTTACACAATGGCGATCTTGTAGAACCTTCCACGTCAAAGGCAGAGGCAGCGGTGGAGAATTACTTTGACGCGCTAGTTGATCAAGCGCATCTCGAGGCGCTTAATGTTACCAGTGGCACTGGCTGTGATGTGCCATTTCAGTATGTATTCGAGCAACTAGTCGATGGAGGCAAGGGTAGCCTTCCCCGAAATTCGGCGACACTGCCGTCATGCCGCGAAGCACTTTCAGAGGTGCGGACTTTGATTTCCGAGATATTCAAATGGCCATCGCATGCTCTGGGCAGCGGGCTCCAGTGGTTCACGGATCCAACTCTGACATGTCCCTTCCATTTGGGGCCAAATGTACAACCATCAGAATTGCTTTCCGATATGCATTACGTGGCCAATGAATTTGGCGGCAAAAACAACAGCAGCAGCAAGCAAGGTCAGATGTATGTAGTAACGACATCAACATCAAGCCAGCGCCTTATGATTGTTGCGACTTCTGCTAGCCAACACTTGCCCTCCGCTATTGCGTATGTTGAACTTGCAGTGGATGTAAAAAATGTTGTCGACCCCGTTGCTGAGCCAGATGCACCGCTTTTGGGTCAAGATCAGTCTCGGGTGCCTATTTGTGTGACAGATGTTTCGTTCTTTGATGACGAGCTGCTTGGAATTGTATTCACTGTGGATGGTGATAGCCAACCATTTCTCGGCGCAATCAAATATAGGCCCGATGCTGGTTGTGTTCAGTACCGGAGCACCTGCGATATTCAACATGTAAGTTTGCCTATATACCATTCAAAACAAAATTGATTGGCATTCCCATTTACCTTATCATGCATCATAATTCTTAAAGCCAACGACTAACACATGGCTTATTCCACAAGAAATAGGATTCTGCTGGCAGCTTGCTTGTATTTTCAAGGCTGACAAGAATTGGTGAAGCTTCGACAAAAGGTTCAATATCACTTGCATCCAATGGAAACAAGGGCAGACGGTGTGTGGCTGCTATGGAAAGGCGTGGCAGATTCTGGTGGCCTTATGATATGGACAACGAAGACGATAACAGCAGCGACGACAATAACGACTGATGTTATAAATGTCAGACATTCCAGCGATAACAGTCTTGTTCTTTCATGTATTTTAAAGATACATTTAGCACATCCCAAGGCCAAGAGGCAAATATAACATTGTAACTAGGTGAACACTGGCGTGTTACGCTTACGTATCTCACGGAACGAGCGATTGAGCGCAGGATTGAGTAGGAACACAATAAGGCAAAGAAAGCCTTCGAGTGCTCGCAGAAATCCTGAGAGGACATTAAGGATTTCCCAACGCGAAGGCATGGCGGATCGAAACCACACCCAACGCACCACGCACATAAGCGTAAACGAAAAGATGGGTATCAGAGGATACAGAAGAAGCCGAAACAACGCTAATGTGGGGATCCGAGATGGAGAGCTGCTGGAGTGCGATAAAACTAGGGCTCGATTCCTACCGCGGTGTATTAACTGTGGTGGCAGCTTTCCCAGGGAAAGCAGATGCTTTTGCGGTCGAACACCAGTACCCTCCCGCACTGTCAGCTGCTCTGAAATCCGCTCGCACTGCGCATTGCTGCTGTCTGTATTGGTCGGTACATATTGTTGTTTACTCGAATGCGGCATCCTCAGATTACTTGATAATAACTCTTGCCTCGCTAGTTCGGGGTTACTGTGTGTGCCTGGATTTTTCCTATTGCCTCGAAACATCAATTTCAGATGCTTGGCTGAATCGCTGAGTGTCCTTGTCTGAATACTGCCCATGCTTTGAACCGACGTCCTCGTTGGAATATTGCAATTGCGAAACAGTATCTGGCTGTACTCTTCTACATCAGGTGATATCTCGGAAGATCCGCTAGCGCTGTTTGTTCTGTTTATGCTGTCCTTGCTAAAAGTTACTCCAGACATTAGCGTGTCGCTAGGTTTTCCAGGTTTTGTTACTACCAGGTGCTCCTGCGGTGTAGCAGATATAGTAGAAACTCTTGACCATCTTTGAGGTTTTACGGACAGTAAGGGTGGAGGTGGCAGTGGCATTTGCAAAGTCTGCGCGAATGTGCGCACATGGTCGGGGTCAATATGATTATCGCTACCACTGCAGCTATCGCTGCTACATTCACTTTTCTCTCTTATATCTGTATCTCCACATCCTATATCCACTTGATGTTGTGATACATATCCGGTACTGTTGTCTCTGCAAATTGCTCTACTACCAACCTCAAGTATTGTTCGATCTGTATGTTGTCTTGTATGTGGAACAGGCATTGGTTTAAAGTTATGTTCTATCGGAGTCAATGCAAGCCAGTTATTCTCGTTCTGGCAGTTCCATGCAGCACGTTTACGACGGAGCTTTACCAGAAGTACTCCAACCACTAGACTCACAACCACAAAACAGTACACTATTCCGATGGCTAGCCAGATATCAAAGGCCAAAATATAATACAAGGTGACTGATAAGGCGCTAGGAAATTGCACCGAAAATACGTTAGTTTCGGGTTGATACGCAGAGTGATATATTAATAATGGTAGCGCCAGTGTAAATGAAATTGATGTTGCCACTGGAAGGTACCACTTGTGTACAGCCTGCAGCTTATTGGCACCAAGACGAAAGAGTTGTGAAAGCATCAGGTCTGTGGCAATACTCGCATTTAGAAAGACAAACCATAGCGGCATTGCAAATTGTACCCATACCAGAAATCGCACTAGTGGCTTGTTTCTCTGCATGTTCTCGCTGGAATCTGGTAATCGCACTGAAATGGCAGAGCCTGTATGTGTGATCATTGCTTGAACGCCTATCCAAAAACTGATATGGAAAGCTGCTGTATATGCAACTGGTGGATTCCATCTGCGTAGAAAGAGACAACTGGCGGCTATCACAAATCCCGAGGCTGCTGAGAAAATCTGGATAACAAATAAAGCAATATTCACTATGCTGTTACTCGCAATGTCCGTCATCTCTACTCAAAAGTAGATAACCCTCTTACTGAAAAAGGAGAAGTCTGTTTGTAAAAAGCCCAAATGCTTTCTATCTTATCTAACGCTATGTGCCTTGGTTTTTTGTATAAAAAATCAAAGTTTTAATGTACCGAGGCCTTTGGCAGATCGTTGATTAAAGGTTGGAGAAAAAAAAAAGCGTGCTGATAGTTACAGATACCGACTATACTACATTACAATAACTACAGGCCAAGAATATTTTAGTTAGAGATCTTGCAATGGCAAAAAGACAATCTTCTTGTTGAAAGAAAGAAGAAAATGCACAGCTCAAAGTTACGCGACATTGCATGTATGGTGTTAGAAGCGTTTTAATTGCTCTTCTAATAATGTGCATAAAAATGAGATTCGTTTTTGTGGCCACACATTTATTTAGTAGTGGCCAGGTGACTAGACTCATTGCCCTTTGGGATGCCAGCCGCGTATTCAATGCGCTGACATTCCGCACTCTGCTCTTGTCGCCTGGCTGGAATGGCGTATAAATAGTTGAAGATTTGATAAGCGCCATATCAAATATACCAAAGGATAAGCCCTCCGACAGAGAAAAAGTTTGACAGTAGTATCGGAGTATCTGAAATGAGAAATAAAATGAAGTAGTAGAAATCTTCCACGGAATCCCTGTGTCAGACTAATATAAAATCCAGCCCCACTATTTAATGGCAACGATGACTGTGTTCACAAGAGCAGCTTCCTATCCCCGAGCCAAGAAAAATAAGGACACTAACCTTTAACTAGCTGCGTTACCCTGCGACTATTTGAATGAAAGCGAAAAAGCTAATCTAAAAATACAAAATGTAATAATCTAAACTACGAACAGCAAAAGAGAATGCAAGAAAGGAAACTTCTTAATGTAACTGTAGCTGTATTTCTAGCGCGTGCCTTTTTTTGTATAATATGTAGCTTCTGTCGGATAGTAACGGAAGGACCAGCAATTCTTTTTCAGACAGTGCATATGGTGGCATAGCCTAGACAGAGACCTCTTGGCGTAGATAGACAAAATCATTGGCCGCTCGTGTTAGACTTTGAAAGGTTTTTTTGGTGTATTTGTTCCTCCCTTTTATTTCACTTCAGTCTAATGCATCAATGCAGAAGATGTACTAGTTAGTGCAGTAAGGCATATATAATGACTGTGGATGCACATGCAACTGGTAGTCTTCTCCACTCTTCTGACCATCCCGCATTGAGCTGCGTAATGGTGGCAATTGGTGGCGCTGTCCAACCTCCCTCTTTTTTTGTCTGTAATGCTTGTTGCAATGCATAGAATAGATACCCATCCCTATTTGTTTCTAGACGACAACTTTCACTGGCTGCTACAACCGTTATACAACGTAGCAGCGCTCGGATAGCCAGCTGCTAATATGTGAAAATCCGCAAATAGGCATCTTGGTGAATCTGTTGGAAACATACCACAGCTCAAGTTTTACTAAAAAAAAATTACCTTTTATTGTTTTCAGAGATGCTTTCCTTCAAGCAGCGATTATATGTTGGAGCGGATATAGTCAGGATATGACAACAGTTTCAGTTGCGAGTGTCTGCAAAAGATTGTGCTCCAAATAGCTTATTCTAATATATATATAGGGGTTATCGTCAAAAAATCAAGCATAAAAGCGACCGCCCGTCTGCCCGTCCGTCCGACCGCAACAAATGATCTGATGAGTTAATGATCTGATGGGTTAATCAAGCGATTGGCGCATTCTATTGGCCATTTGCTGCACTCACTCCTGCTGATCTGTTCAAGAAGCCCACCAAGCGCTGCAAGAAGAGCACCAAGAGGCCCAAGAACATGATCCGATTGCATGATTAAAATGGCTTGATTGATCGGGAGGAGGCGCTGTGTGAGAGTTGCCTTTCTTGCCAACAGTTGCCAGCCCAAATCGCTAACTCCTTTCCCACTTATTTTCAGCGAAGTCCTAAACACAGAAATCCGGCGTACTTGAGAACTTTATTCGTGAGAAGACATGCGGCAGGGGAGTGCAAATGAGGTGGATTACACAGCTTCGCATGGCTTTGTCGTGGAGCTTGTAAACAAGGTGCTGTTTCGCTTCGGCTCGCAGCCTCTGATACGACGCTTGTTCAACCGAAGTAAGGGTCTTCCAGGTGGTGAAGTTTACCAGGGCCGTCTTATTGCCAGTGGATCCAGGTCTAAAAGCAATGGAAAGCGAGCAGCGACACTCTCCACCAGTGCATTGCTTTCGCAGACACCACTCATGGGAGACTCGCCCTCGCTGCTATCAGGGTTTAATACAGTGCTGGGGAGAGATTCCAACAATCACAATCATAGCCCCCAATCGCCCTCGTCTGGGCAACTGCCAGAGGTAGCAGCGCTGGACTTATCGCCAGATGAGTTCGAGGCAATGGTAGCGAGTACTCCTGCAGCAATGGTCCGGGAGGTGCTATTTGAGCGCAGAAACGAGTATAGTGAGTATTTACGGCGGTTGGAACGCGCCAGGAAAGATTTGGTGCTACATTTGGAAGATCTGGACGACCGAATTTTGCAAGCTGTTGCTCAGCGCAAAGACATCAGCGAAAGACTTGAAGTTACTACGAGTGCGGAAGATAATCAAGAAGGATCTATCGGTATGGTAGAATCGAGCAAAGGGTTGAGTACAAGTGATAGACCTTCTGCAAGCACAAATGCAACAACTGAAAGCGCGCCAATTGCAAAAGCGACGGTCGAAGATATCAGCGACGAAGGCGACGGTTCTGATAGTGATGGCGCCATGTATGATCAAAGCGACGCCCCTCGCTTGCGCAAGCTAGTTAGCGTATGCAGCGGCCACTATGGTGGAATCACTGCTATTGACAGTGACGCTACCTTGGGGCTTGTGGCTTCTGGTTCTTTAGACACACAGGTACGTGTTTGGGATGCAGCGACTGGGAAGTGTGAACATATTATCACAGGCCACAATGATGTCATTCGTCAAGTACAATTCCATGATCGCTTCCTATTAACAGCATCTAATGACGGCCGTATCCGTATGTGGGATCTATCTTTGCTTGACTCTGTCAAACCCAACGAGTCCACAATGGTTATGCGCGAGGAATATGTCGTTTCTTCACGGCCTACATCGCGTATCAGCAAAGCTGAATATGAAGATGAAGGTGAAGTAGATGGAGAGGATTCTGACAGCGGCCAACGACCTGTACAGAGCCCTTCGCATATGAAAATGACATTGCAGTCAAGTACTCCGCCAATGACGCCGTCGATATATCGGAGAGTACTGCCGATAGAGCTATGTTGTGAGAACACATTCCTTGGACATGATGACGCTATTACTTGCTTTGAGGCCAGGGACAACACACTGGTTTCTGGAAGCGCAGATAAGACAGTTCGTGAATGGGATTTGACAAGCGGTGTAATGCGTCAGGTTATTGACATTACTTGGGCAGCGCGGGATGCACAGTCTTTGCGTTTGTCTGCGAAGCAATCTAACACTGCTCCGGGCTCTCGTCCGTTATCTTGGAACTTGCAGCAACAAGAACAGCAATCTATTTGGGGCAATTCGTCTAGTAACAGAGCTGGGCTATTGCGCACGCCACTTCCATTTGACTCTGACATCGGGACTGTTTCGAGGCGTGGCACTGACAATGGTGATGGTGGTTTTATCGGTGCATTGCAATTCTATGAGTTTGCGTTGGCTACTGGTTCTGCCGACGGATGTCTACGACTGTGGGACCTGCGCACAGCACAAGCGCATCGCCAAATGCACGGTCACTCACAGCCAATTACTTCGCTTCATTTTGATGACCGGTCTGTTGTAACTGGCTCTCTGGACGGCATGGCACTTGTGTGGGATTTGCGCACTGGCAATGTACTGCAAAAGTTAACTTTTGACGATGCTGTTACATCTGTACAATTACAACAACGCGGAAACAGCCGGTCCTCGTATGCTATGGAATGTTGGATAGCTGCACGCGATCCTTCACTTTACCATTATGTGGTTAACTCTATGCAGCGCGTGGGCTACAAATCAGACTATGGTCTGTTAAACAGTAGCTGGAATAGGGCGAAGATAGCTGAGTGTGCCTCTGGACAATCTCCAATTACTCGTCTACGCTGTCAGGATGAGGGTGTGCTGCTTAGCGGCGACGCTGATGGCATTGTCAAAGTCTGGAATATCTAACTTGTGTGGTACTTCTATATAGAAATATCACTCTTAGCATAGCCGCAGTCTATTGATGAACTCTTATTGCAGCAAAATAACAATTGTGTCATATCTATTCTATTTCTTTGATGCATATAACAAAGTTACCTGTAATAGGATACCTATTACATTAATATACACTGTCCAATGTTTCTACTAGTCATTTCTAATAGTAAATAATTTTTAAGCAAGCTTGTAGATGTATCGAATACAGCTTGATATTATACTCTTAGCTGAAGATTTAACTACATTTAACAATTACATGTTCTTTCAATCATCCCCGATTGCTACCAAATTTACTCACCACTGTTTTATTATTTGTAATTCAAGTTGGTTATCGTTGTCGTAGCAATTCAAAGGAAACACACACAGATATAATTAGTCCTAAATAACAGTGCGAGTGACAACAAATCGTACAAAAGATATGACAAATGGTTCAACTGAAAAGGCATTTATTTGATATTTAATAGCAGCCATCACTGTTACGCCGTAGTCTGGTAATACAACGAAGTACTTCTTTCTTCCAATCTATCCATCTATAAATGTAGACAATCTGAAGGATGCAAGTTACAATGACGCCTATGCAGATGCCCCACCACAGACCAGCTGTTTGCATTTGCAATTTAAACGCTAGATAAACAGCAGCTGGCGCACCACATAAGTAGAACCCCAAGACAAACGCCTTGGCACTAGCTTGTTGTCGACCCAAGCCACGAAGAATGGCGCCGCCAACAGCGTTAAATCCGTTGCAAGTTAAGAATAAGCAGGCCACTAGTATTAACTTTGCAGCTTCGTGAGCGATTGCAGGGTCGGTAGTGTAGATTGATATCCACCAGTCCCCAAATACAATTATAAATAAGGTGCCTAGTACACTGATAACAAAAGAAACCGCGACAGACACATCTCCAGATATCTGTGCCTGGCGTGGTTTCCCGGCACCGATTAGATTGCCTATACGAGGACTAGTGCTCAAGCTTAGTCCAATGCTAATTTGAGAAACCAAGCTAATAGAGTTGAACATGATAGCGTTGCTAGCCAACTGTATAGCTCCAAAGTAAGATGAACCAATGGTAAGCAAATCAAAAGCAACCCACTCAGCGCAGACTGTAATAACTGCTGGAATAGCCAGACGATAATATTCAAACATAGTGCCTAGCACACGAATGTTCCATCCGCCCCATGCATTAGAAGCCTGGCTATTGCACATGTATATGATAAGACCAATAAGTAGAAGCCACTCGGCCAAGACAGTTGCGATGGGAGCACCAATAAAGCCAATGCCGTAAGTTTCTGAGCGTACCAGAAAGAAGTTGACTGTCCAGATAATCGGTGCAACAACGATTAGAATAGCCGTACATGCATACATTATACCTTGTGCCTGTAGATACCGCTTGCATGCCTCAACAGCAGCAGCAGCAGGTACACCAAAAATTTGAATGCGCATGTAGGTGCCACCAAGACTAGCAATGATCGGCTCCTGTCCGATCAAAAGAAGGAAATGCTCAATATTCCATAGAATAGGCGTAACAATGGCCACATGAATGAATATAGCTAGGAGGCCACGTTGAAAATGGAATCCTACCATTGTCTTGTCATGCGAAGCCGTGTATGAATTGCTACAAAAGGTATCCATTGCCGCCAACAGCCCAAACGCAGGCGCTATAGCAAGCACACCCATGATTGTCATAGCTAGAGACATTGAGGCAAGCTCGTTGGCGCCAAGGTTTCCCACAGACATGACGTTGACAAAGTGGAACGACATTTGTAGCATGGTTGTTAGGATGGTCAATGATGAAGATGAGACCATCCAGCTCCACTCCTTACGGACAACAACCAAATATGGCTCATTGGTGTCGCGCCTTGCTATTTCAAGTTCTGCTTCTGTCAGCGACACTTCGAGCAGCAGCGTTGCTTCGCTGCTGTCAGGATTGGCAAACATGATGTGAAAATTTTTATTCTCCTTGTATTTATTACAATATGGTCATAGTAGCCTAAAATAGTAATAAAAATGAAAAAAGGATGGAAAGTGTTTAGGGGATTAGAGTTCTCCTTTTCCGTTGACATATCTTTCTGCAGTCAAACAAACCAGCCTGATTTGTGTGATTCTTGGAAGGAAGTTTCTGTAGATCCATCCGAATGGCGCAAAATGGTCAGGGTTTCTGCATAAAAAGGGCTATTCCAATATATCTGCAGCAGCGGCCTCAGCCCAGAAAAGATACCGGTCCAAAGAGCAAAAAAAAAAGTATATTGTTATGTTTGTAGATTTGGTCTAGGGTAGTATATGGCTAGTTCTAATATATAGGTACATCGTCAAAATCAAGCATAAAAACGACTGCCCGTCCGCAACAATTGATCTGACGGGTTTTAATCAAGTGGTTGACGCTTTCCGTTGGTCGTTTGCTGTCCTCACTCTTGCTGATCAGTCGACGAAACCCACCAAGCGCCGCAAGAAGAGCACCAAGAAGCCCAAGACACAAATACAAAAACATTCGGGGTAGTCACCACTGCCCTAAGCTAGGAACATATCTGCTGAGTATTTCTTCTTTCAGATCATGTTGAGAACTTGTTAAAGGTAGAAATGAGAGGAAGCAACAATTGCATCTACTTGCTAAATGAGGATAATGCAGCGCCAACCGTATATCCGTCTTCACCAAGGACATTAAAGACAGCATCCTTTAGATTCATTTTCTCCAACAGTTCTTGTGCAGTCTTGATAGTGCAGCCAACATAAGGCTGGTTCATTTCAGTCAGTTGGCCGCTGATAGAGACAACAGCCTGGGCAGGCTCATCCATAGCCTCTGTAGCCTTCCGCACCACGCCTGCAACAGCAGCGCCAACCAGTTTTGCCGCACGCATAGTCACAATGCGACATAGTGCACGTACAATCTGGCGATCAACATGCGAGGTTTTCACATTAAAGCCTGCATCGAGCAGATCGCCAACCTCGCGCAAGTCGTCCGAGGTATCCTCCATAATGGTCATGTATGAAGTGAAGAATGTGTAGGGCTCGCTGAATGTAGAGACATCGGCGTCCTTTGGGAAGATAAGGCGAACATCCAGAAAGTCCGTGATCAGATTGCGCACAATTTCGCCTAGATACTTGTCGGCCACGAGCTTCTCAAATACATGGTAGCCAGTATTCCCTGACTCACGGTCAATCCGATGGTCCCACATGGTGGGCTGAACTACCTCAGAGTTTTCACCAAAGCGTGCCAGCTCTGTGTTGATAGCCACCTGTGCACCACTGCCAGAAAGCTCCGAGCCCGAAATCTTTGAGATCTTGTTTGCTGACTCGTAGTAGGACGCGTTTATGCCGTGGTTGAGGATCAGCGCTGCACAAGTCGTTGGAAAATGGTGCTGCGCCGCGACCATTGTGCTGATAACACAATTGGTAGTAGAAGTGACTCTGACAGGCAGATGCTGCTTGAGCATTGCCGAATTCAGACTCTGTGCAATATCGACATTCATGAAAAGGGCATTACATCCCCTAGTGTCACAGGCAACCCGGCCACCACTCTTGCTGTCCTCCTCCAATGGCAGATCGATGGTGACACCCAGCGAAATCTGGCCCGAATCAGACACCAGATTATGCGTGTTGACAAACTGCGCAATGTGTGTGGCAGCCTCTTCGAACAGCTGCGATGTGTTGGAAATATCTTTGGTCATATAGTAGACCTGCTTATTAATAATGTCTGGCGCATTATTGACAAACTTTACACTGGCCACCTTGAAGCGGCTGGTTGATGTGTTTATAGTGAGACCCAGGGCCAGACCCTCGCTTTTCTTCGCCTCGCGGATATCTTCGACAATTCCCTTTTTAATATAAGACACACGACTAGGCAACCCTTGTCGAACGTCGTCGCCTTCAAGTCCATTGACGAGATAACGGTGCACTTCAGTGGCAATCTCACCAAGATGTTCATCAGTGAGGTTGAACTTTGACGCAATATCCGCTAATAGATTGTTCTGCGCCGTTGAGGCGCCTGTGATCGCAAAGTCGGACGACATACCCTGCTAGTAGTAAGTAAATTAAAAAAACGGAGCTCTTATTTTATTGCTAGTAGGAATTTAAACTAAAAAAAAAGTAGAAGTGGGGGAAAAGAGAAAAGGCTGGAACGATGGGTTATTTTTGGCATAAGAATGGAGCCCCCTCCACAACTCCATTCTTTCAAACGTGGCAATGAAATGCGGAAGACCTAATGTCCACAACACCACGCGTCACAATCAACCCCCAACCTTTTTGCTGCCACTATCATCCGACCTTGCTGCTGATGTGCATGTCCATCCACATGTTTGTCACCATTAATTATTTTGTAGACTGCACACTTGGAAAGCTACAGCTCTACAAAAGGGAATGATACTCTTGATACGCCAAAAAGTTGTATATTTTGTGACGATATTGTTTTAAAATTACAGAAAAGCATTAATTTGAGAAGAAAAGAGCTAATAAACAACTAAAAGAAGATCGAAAGTAAAAAAAGAAGTTAGAGACATGCAGCATTTACAGCAGCGCCAATTAGCTCATCACCGTGGTCTTGAAAGTAAACGCTAGCATGAGCAGCAGATTTTCTAGCAAGTAGCTTCTTCATAGAAGCAACAGTTTGCTCATAGATATCATTATTGACATCAAAAAGAGCACCACTCAAAGCAACAGACACGTTGTTAGAGCTGCTTGGGTCAGAGGCCTTTAAAACCAAAGCAGACAACACTGCTCCGGAGATAAGAGAAGCGCGCGCAGCCACAATCTGACAAAGTGCGCGAATGATTTGGCGATCTGCCAGAGAAGTCTCAATGTTGAACTCTGCAGCAAAGAGCGCGCCAACTGTAGCCAGATCCTCGGAGGTATCCTCAATGATTGGTGCCATGTATGCAGTGTGAAACACATAGGGAGTATTGAGTTCATGTACGTTTGTGCGCGTAGAGAAGATGAGCAGGTTGTCAACAAAGTCTGTAATAAGATTGCGTGCAATCTCACCGAGATATTGATCAGCAACAAGCTTTTCCAGAGCGCGAGTGTTAGGACTGCGAGATTCGCGATCTAGACGACGATCCCAGATAGTACGGGGTAGTGATTCCCGTTCAGAACCAAAGCGACCGATCTCAGTATTAATAGCAATCTCATTTTCATCAGTAGCCTCACTGTTGTCAGAGAGTTTCTCAACGAGGTGTAGCTTCTCAAAATAAGCAGCATTGATACCATGATTGAAAGCAGCAGCAACACGACTGCCTTTATCATGAAAGCGAGCAGCAATTAGTGCACTAACGACATTATTTGTAACCGACGTGACACGTACCGGCATATAACTGCGCAAAGCACTGTCGCATAAACGCCAACCAACATTCTTTCCACAGAGATCAAGCGAATCCTCCTTGGAAAGTTCTGAAACATTGCAATGCATAGACGATCCCTTATTCTTATTATTGTCAACAGGCAAACCAATGGTAATACCCAGAGGTAAATGTGAGCCGGTAGCCTGAGCATGTTCCTCGAGTGCATGGCTCTGGACAAAGTCACGAATACAGTATGCAACAAAATTGAAAAAGTCGTTTGCAGATTGTGTCAGGGCTGGTGGTGTCACGAATACTTGTGTTTCAGTATGAGAAGCTACGCCGTTGGAGTCGAAATGTACACTGGCAATGCGAATACGTCTTCCAGTAGCATCAATTGCCATACCTAGAGCAATACTGTCGCCCTGTGGTTTTGTATTGTGATGAACAAACGATGGATTCATGCAGAGTTCACTTGTGCGATTACGTGAGAGCCCACGGAATAGTTCAGATTGCATTCTTGCAACAATATGATCCAATTGTTTATCGGACACATCGAAAGACACAGCCATCTCATCAAGCAGGCTAAGCTGCTGACTAGACAAGGCAGATATAGAATGTTTGTAATTCAGCGCCATAGTTAAATAGAACTGTTCTTGTGTGTTTGTGTGGATGTGGAAAGTAGTTATATAGATTCTAAACAAGTTGTCCTAATAGTAGTTATGATATTGGTCTCCTTAGAGTAATTGTGATGAGTTATTTGGTTTTTAAAAAGAAATGAGAAAGAAGATGAGGCAAACGGACGGTGTTTAAATACCAGACTTTCCAATCTTCGAACCGTTGATTGGAAAAAACTTCGACTCTTATTTCTTACGTTGACTGAATTCAAAAAATAAAAGAGAAACATCTGTTTGCTGCTGCGGCATCCCCTACATCATCACACATCACCAGATCGACCAACCATCAATTTGCAAGTAGTGTGAAGTCTCACCATTTTTCTTCTTTCAAACGCTCCCGATTCTTGCCGAAGCAATACAAAAAGAAGAAAAGCCAAGCATAACAGATATCAAAGCGAACCCTCCATTCATTCAAGGGTTCTCCTTCTTTCTCCGCCGATTTCCTTGGGGGTGAATATTTCCTTTTCGCGCCCTTTTGGGGGCTACCCATTAAACGAAACAAAGGGGTGTCGATTCTATCAGTCATTTACTCATCATGCAAAATCGTGCGCAATCGATGAGCCCAGCCGCAGTATATTGGGCCAATCAACGGTCATTGATGATCACCGGGTGAGTTGAAAAAGTAAAAATAAAGGGGAGGATGTAGTGTGTGCGTCAGCAATTGGTCAGAAGCAACCGAGAGAGGGACACAGGCAGTTGATATTGGAACATCAACGCGAAGCTTTGGGTCGAGTGCAGATGAGAGAGGATGTCCGCGCACTTCAATAAACGACAGCACTGCAGCTGCGGCACAGCGACTGTGGATTTGGTGCACCGGGTAAGCGAGTGAATGAGTTAACTGAGTTGAATGCAGAGAGTGGAGGCAAGTGCTGTTATCAACAGCCATCAAGAATCTCCACAGTACGGCTGGCAGGGGCAGCACAGGGAGAGTTCTTGTCGTCAGCCATGGCGCGCAAAGAAGCAACAAGACCTGGCGAGCAGCGAATCCTTGCAGCGACGCGCGTGTCGGTGCAGGTGGCGGCATTAGCGCAGATGACTGCCACGCGATGACGCAGGCCAGCTTGCGCAGACGAGTTGCCACCGCAGTCATCGGTGGCCAAATCACCAAACACAGCCGATGCACGTGGATGTGCCAAGAACAGATAGCGCGCACAACGCAGGTCGCTTGAAAGAATGGCCAACGCTCCGGCGGCAGCACTGCGCGTAGCTACGTCGTCGACGTCGGACAATGCAACCAGCAGATGCAACCGCTGGGCGCGGTACGCGTCGTCTCCATCCGACGGCGGTAGTTGCTGTGTGTCGCTGTCATCCGGCAACTCAACAATACCAGATGGTAGTAGTGTTTCGGATGGGGCGTCGTCTGGCGGCACACACTTATCTGCGCCCGCAGCAAAGCGCTCAAACACGGTGGGGTCGTAGACAAGATTACACACAAGCTCTGTGGCCGCGCGACGCACCAGTGGATGACTGCTGAGCAGCGCCGATTCCAACAAGCCAAACCCAGCGAGGTCGATGGCCAAATACGCGCGCACGTCGTCAGGCGAACCAGGCGTCGCGCTTGCCAGATTAGTCAGAGCCAGCAGTGCCTCAAAACGCATCAGCAGCGCCTGCGCATCGGATTCTTCAGCAGCCAGCGCCAGCAGCAGCCGCACAATCTCGCGCGGGTGGCGGAACGCCAGATGCGGCGGCACCGAGATGCCGATCTTGGCCAGCGCCCAGGCTATGTTGCGGTCACGTGGATGGGATAGGGGGCGCGGCGCAGGGCGAGGCTCTGCGACGGCAGCGGCGGCCTTGGGCGCGTCGGGTGTCAAAAGCCGCAGCAAGCATTGTACGGCGCCCTGCTGCACAAGGAGTCCCCTCAGCGGCGTCACAGTAGCCAGCGCAGCAAATATTTCGGCCACAGCATCTTTTAGCCCGTCCGATGGGCGCGCCGTCGGCGACACAGCAGAAACCAGCATTGGAATGGCGCCGGCAGCGCAGACGCGTTCTGCGCGGCGAGCAACCAGCGACGGGGAATCCAGCTCGCGCTCACGCTCGTCATCCTTCTCCTGCTTAGCAGTCGTGTGCGTGGCAGCAGCGGATTGGGCACGGTTGCCCATGCGTTGCAACTGCTGCAACCGCCGCTGTTCGTCGCTAAGCACCGCGCGCGGCTGCGTCAGATTGCGCACAAGCATCGCCGCTGCAAAGCAAAACGGCGCACTACCACTCGCGTGGCCGCATGCAAATATCGCCGCAAGTGCCGCGCCGTTCTGCACTACATGCTCCTTCAGCGATGGGCGAAGACACAGGTACCCTAAAGCCTCGATGCTGGGCTCCATGGCTGCCGCGGCATCAGCGCCCGTTGTGGCCTGTGCAGTGATATGTGACAGGTGCTGGTCAGCCAGCTCTACCGGATCGGCCTCAGGCGTAGGCTCTGCAGTCTCGGGCGCTACGCCTTCTTGCGCCGCAGCTCCTACATTGTTTGCTGCATCTGCTGGCAACCCGGCCCACTTGGCCAGGACGCCCGCCGCAGCGTTAGCCACGGCGTCCCCAACTGCATCCACCGCGCTGCCTGGCTTCCTGCGCGCCAACTTGAGCACCAATGCACTACCGAGGCGTTTCATCTGCGTGGCCACTGTTGCGTGCGCGCTACTCGCGTCAGCCAGACGCAACAGCGCCAGCTGTGCATCGTGGCCATCCCATTCGCCCTGGTCCCACAGCTCCTCTGCCCAACCGCGCTGAAGCCATAGATCCGCCGCCAGCTCTGTGCCCGTGCCGCTTTCGTACAGCGCCGCCAGTGCCCGCAGACCGCGCGTGCGCTCAGCTTGCTGTGTCGACTGGATCCACTTGTCCAGAACCCGCACTGCGTCTGCGCGCAGCTGCTGGATCGCCACTGGTGGCCCATTGTTACGCGTACCGCCCGTTGTGCCCTTGGCTGCCGCCACCAACTGGCTTACAACCAGCATCGCCATCCCGCGCGCGCTGCTGTCCGCTGTATCGTCCTGCCCGAGTTGCACCAGCAGCCGCTCAAAAGGGCGCGCTCCGTTGGCTTCTGTGACGCCGCTGCCCGCTGCAAACAGCTCAGCAAAAAGTGCGCGATCGGCCGTCAGTATCCGCAGGAGTCCCTGGGTCGCATCGCTCGCTTCCTCTGCCGCCGCTGTGGCTGCCGTCGCTTCCAACCACACCCGTCCAATGTACAGCTCGTAAAGTTTGCGTTGCGTCGTTGCTGCTCCCCTCTCGTTCTGGTTACTGCCATCGCTGCCTCCTACATAAGTCGCTAACGCATAGGCGCATGCTGCGTACAACCGGGAGCCGTAGCGCGCGGCTCTCTGTTGGAACTCGCTGTTGCCGCCATGAGTATCCCATACGCTTATCACCCGCGCTGCTGCCGCTTCAAGTACTATTGCACTTGCGTGCTCGCTCTGTGTCTCCGCGGTTTCTGCTTCCGTCTGCTGCCGTGTGCCTGTGACTGCAAGTTTTGTCGCTGCTGCGCCCGTGCTCGCTGCAACCGCCTTTGCTGCATTGTGGGCATCCGATCCTTCTTGCTCGCATGCGCTATGGAACGCGTCCAGCAACGTGCAAAAAAGTTTCGAATCGAGCTCCACCTGCTTCGCTGTCATACGCCTCCCAATCTCCGCTACTATCCTCGCTACATTATTCCAAGTATGCTGGGCCGCTGCCTCTATCACTAAATCTGCCAGCTCCTTGTTGCTGTTTTGTTTGTACTGATTCTGCAATGACTCTGCAGACGAGACTCTCTGCGCTGCTCCTCCGTTAGCGACTGTCAGATCACGGAATGCCTGCTCCACCGCTGCAACACTTTCAGCTGACTTGTATCGGCTCTCCTTGACTAGTGCAGCTGCTTGTGCAAGGTCACCTCGCGCTAACGACTCCTCTCCCATATCACCATACGCCTGTGCTCGCTCGAGTAGCAGCTTGGGTGCTGCTGCACTGTCCGTCTGTAGTTCCTTGGTTATGCGGGCCACCCTATCTTGATGCTGCTGGGTGGATGAAATCGCTGGTGCGCGTGCCATTGTCATAATACAAATGATACTAATGCGAAAGGTGCTGGTATATGCTTGATGTTTAAGAGATGTTTTAGGAAGCGCTGTTGTGTCTGAAACTGACGTGTTTCATCCTGTTTTGATCCACACACATTCACTCACAC